>BSBM01000642.1:3520000-3542500 GCA_027924585.1 Larix kaempferi | reverse complement strand
TAGTAACTGAAAATGTCTTAACTTGAAAGATAATTGTCTTTAAAACAATAGATAATTGTCTTCAAACAATATTACAAATTTTTAAAATAAAAGCATCATTTTTGCCACTTGGAAAAAATTCTAAATGTATCTATGAATGGACAGAATATCTTGTCCTTCCATATTTGTCCACATAGTTCCATTGGTCGGCCATGGGTAAATCATAACTGGTCATTTCCTTCACTAGGACTCACATTTCAAGGTGACCTGCATAAGAAACAAGAGGAAGATTCTCACAGGTTGAGATCAACATATTTAAAATTTCAAAGTCTTCCGCAATTTTTCCATTAAAATATTTCCTGTAAGCATATGATCCAAATGCTGAAACGTTTTGTGATCCATTCTTATGTCAAACAATAACCTCTTATATTCATTGGAAGGAATCAATTCATTCTTTTCATCCCAAAAAGCAGGGAATCCTTTGTTTATTAATTTTTCAAATCGCTTCTTAAACTTTATTACTTCCTCCCGTATATCTCCAACTTTGGCTTCAATATTTTCAACATGTGAATATTTTCCCAAAATTCTTCTGGCCCATGTAATGACTGAAATTCTATTCATTATATTCATTGATGTCAAGTCTACTTCAGTTAAACTGTTTAAGAAAGTTATTGCCCTATGTGCTATTTCTCTTGGCTTTTTGTTTAAATTCTCTCTGACTGCTCTACAACTCTCAAAGGCGTCTTTGGCTACTTTTTATTTGACTCTTATATAATCAAGATAAGGTCTTAATTTTTCAACTTCCTTTATAATTTGGTCCCATACCATATGTTTGCAACCTTGCATTGCATCCTATCCTGTCACATGAGCTTCCAAACCTTTATTATTATCAGTTAATTCTTGATTCCTTATTTGCAAAGTTTTAATTTCCTTATCTTTAGTCTCATTTTCTTCTTTGAGCTTCTGTATTCCCATCTTCAATTCTTTAATTTCAACATCTTTCAAACTCACCTGGGACATGGCTTGTAAGAGACCATCTAATCCAGTTTTATCTTCATCTGTATCTGCATGCACCTGTTGCTGACCTAATTTTGCTAACTTTTTCTTTATTTCCTCCAATTGCTCTTCCGAACCAATTTTTTCTTTTTCCCAATGAACTTTTTCTTCGGTGAGCTTCAACATTTTTGCAGTAATATCCTTTACTTCATTTGATAGCTCTTCTTTTTCTTTTTCCAGTAATATTAGTTCGGCTCCTTAGATAAGCAAAGTGTCTGGGATTTTTAGCTTTCGCCTTGACATTAGAATCGTATCATCCTTTTCTTTGAGTAATTTTGTTGTTGCATCTCCCTCTTTGTTTACCAAATCTATTTGCAATCTTTTTATTTGTTGTTTTCGAGACTTATATTCTGCTTTCTCTTGTCTCAACTGGTTATTCAATTTATCCAGTAAATTTTTCAATTTGTTTTCCATTAATATTGCTCCCAAATAATCTGAATATATAACCTCTCCTATTTGTCCGTGCAATAAAATTTTATCTAGGGCATTGATTTTTGTCAGATCCACCTTCATCTCTGAGATCTTATCTTTAGTAACAATTGACCAATTTTAAAGAACTTTCTTTGAAATTTCTGCTAGTAAACAAATTGACTTTAGTGTTGGATATATTTCTAACCCTTGGAAATAACTGACTGGTTTGCCGAGAGGATTCCTATTTATTTTGACTGTGTTCATTAAATACATCCATCAAACTGTGTGGTCTATTTACATCATCTTACACCGAGGATTCTTTAATACTGTACTCCTTTACCATGACATATGGTATTTTGACTTCGATTCTTCCTTCTTCTTATGAACCTCCCATTAACTCTTGTTGCTCATCCATTTTAAATTTTTTCCCTTTTTATGCTCCTTCACTTTCAATGTTCACTACATCTTGTTTGGGTCTTTTAAACCCTACCATTGCAGTATTCATCGTGCTTTCTACCTCTGTTGTTGCATCTATCAATATCATTTCCTTATCATGTGAATCTAGAATGATTTCTTCCTTACACTCCAGCCAATTGGCTCTGTCAGACATTCCCTTAATCATCTGATGATTCAACGCTTTGATGTGATGATCAGTTCTTCGTTTTGATATTATGTTTAATGGATCATACTCAATAGCCATGTCTGTCTCAAAACCCATATATTTCAATAATTTCTCAATATAAATAGCAGCATTTTTATTCTTCACTGTGAATGGGCCAAGTGTGAATGGATACTTGATATCTGTTGCTTGTTTGAAAAACAAGAAATTATTATCCTCAACAATTAACTTCTATCTCAGGAACTCCAAAACGAAAACCCTTAAGGTAAGAAATGTTGGTAAAACATAGGGTTTATGTTTGAAACCATATAATCTGATCACTGTACTGTCCTTTGACAAGAACCAATCTCCTACAGCGTATTCTGCACTTAATTGCATACATGCTTGCATTTTTGGTAATACTCTAGGCAATTTTTCACCAAAAATCATTCTGTAAATCTCAGAGAGCATATAATTTATGTAATTAAACATGTTATTTTCTAATAACTTTGTGAAAATGATCTCAGATAATTGTAACTCTTCATGACTGGACACCATGATCATTTTCATCCAAAAAGACTGAAATCTGAAATGCCTCAGAGTAGGGAAATTGATCATCTGGTCATGAATATTCTCGGTCAAGAATTCTTCAAACTTAAGTCAAGGAATTTGATTTTCATCATTCCCTGACTGAATTGTACTCATTTTATACAAAAGGCTTAACTAAAACTCAGTTAGATACATGTCTGTATCAAACCCTAGGATTAAAGCCATCAATGTCAGAACCAGCTGAGTATTTTCATCACATAAAGTGATATCTATAGGGTACAGGATATCTGAAATGTTGGTTTCTGGTTTAAGACATGTAGACAAAAACTTTTCTCTATCATCCTGAAGGGTTTGATGATAATATTCAATAATAGACGTTTCATAAAAAATTTCAAAATCGAGGGTTTGAGAAAATTCTATTTCTAGGGCTTTAATTATGACGGCAGGCTCTATTTTGCAAACGAATTTGGTTTTTTTACTATCTAAAACAGTTATTTCTTCTTTGGAATAATTCTCAGCACACGACGACACAAATTCTGGAAAAGATGGGATTTGGTCTTGGAAGAAGGCTAACAAGGATGACTGGTGGTCTCTATTTATGTCTATACCTTCTTCTAATAACTTAGACAACTTAAGTTTAACTTCAGTGACTGGTAACTTGATTAGGGTATCATGAATGTCCCCATCTCTATCTTCTAGGGCTTCTTTAGCTTTAAAAACATCTATATCATGCCATTTAAATCGTTTCTACAAACAAATTTCCATTAAAAATGTAGGCCAAGTCACCAGACCCTACCTGTATAGACACATCTTTATTCTTCTGTCGCAATTGTTGATGTCCACCAGTCTTTAGAGCTTCCAGGAACAACGACACATAGACAAAATGTAGTTATTTGAAAACCCTTTTGTTTTATATAAGTCCTTTTTCTTAAATTTCTGGCAGCTTTCCGAATGTACTTTATATCCAACCGTTGATCACAAGCCTTTTGATTTGAGCTATTAAATCTTGCGTCCCTTTATTTCCTATGGTGGTATTCGCGATCCTCATAACGGTTTTCTTCTCCGATTTTTACTGTGTGCAGATCAACCATTTTCTGATACCTGTTAGAGTGGTTTAATTACTGCAACCACTCTTTCGTCTATTGAGTGCGCATTTTCCATGATGCGGATGAATCTTGGCCATAGATTTTGTGTCAATGTATATTGTCCCTCCGATTTATGTCAACATGCGGCGTATTCCCTTGCACCTTCTGCATTTGCCACGTGCTATGGCCCACCGTGTATTATCCTTGGTGGTTCTGCACGGCGTTGTAGTGGTTTGTGATACCACTATCACGTTGATGCGGATCAATGAGAATGCGACACATTCCCAGCGGTATTATGTTCACAACCGCTCACCAACATTTGCAAACAATCTTTTGGGCGGTGCGGGAAACCATGACAGCTGTTGATTTTTATTATTGTCATCTCCGTCGTTGAAACTTCACCAAGACTTAACCTCTTCAATAATTACTTTCAAACTATTGCAAATGTAGGTTTTTTCTTTGTTAATTTTGTATTATGACCCTTTATTTCAACCCATCCGTAGTAAATTCACTTCTTTTGAATATTTTTGACAAATATTTTAGGGTTTTAGTATTTTCAAATATAGTGTCAACAATGATGATGATCAACTTCATCATCATCATCATCATCATGATCTTCATCATCATCATCATCATCCTCATCCTCATCATCATCGTAATCTGCATCATCATCATTATCATCATCATCATCATCGCCGTCATCATCACCGTCATCATCTTCATCATCATCATCATCCTCATCATCATCATAATCATCATCTTCATCATCATCATCATCATTATCATCATCATCATCGTCATCCTTGTTAGGATATTTAGACACTTAGGCATTAGTTGAGATCAACTTGTGTAATATATCCATTAGGGATAGTGTGTTTCTTTAGTATGCATTAGTATGCATTTGTAAATACTTAATCCGACGGTCACGATATGTTCCCGACATAGAGTGATCTAATGGCTCAACTTCTCTTAGATCAAACCTAACCTTGATCCGTGGCTTAACACTCGATTGGTTCATGATCTCTATTTAAAGAGTATGGAGGGTCATTGTTTAGTTAATCGATTATGAGAAGCTCATTTGTAACTTTCTTTATTTGCATAATAAATTGTCCCGTAGAAGCTATTTGGTCGGGGCCCTGGAGTGTTTCCCTCAAGAGGGTTTAAACCATGTCAAAACATCGGTGTGTTGATCTGTGATCTGTTTATGTGAAGTGGTTGCTCTTGGTGTTCGGTCCTTTGGTAGTACCCTGTGTAACCAAACATGGTATCAGAGCTTTTATGAAGTGCCGCTTTCGGTTATGATCTAAATCTTGAACTGTTGTTGCCGAAACTCGAAAGGGTTTCTAGTTTTGGTATTTATGTGCATTTATGGGCTGTAAGAAGTGTTCCATTGCATCCGGAGCGTCGTTTCCATTGGTAAATAGTTTTCGTTTGATCGAAAACGGTTCACAGTTGCTCCAGAAACGCATATTTCATCAGATCTGAAGGTATAATGTTACAGTGACGCATTTTTTTATTTTTTGTTTTAAAAGGAAAAAATCTCATATTTTATCATTATTTACTATTAGATTTTTTTTGGGTTCGGATTGTTGCTTTCCCGTCTACGAATGCTCTTTGCCGTGCACCTTGAGCGATCTCGGCAAATCAGAAACATGAAGGGAAAGGGTTTTTCTTGGCTATGTATGCTCTTTGCAGTGCACCTTGCGCGATCTCGGCAAATAAGAAACAGAGAGAAAGCGTAGACTTTTCGGGCAAGCTAACAAGATTTAACTCCACAAGTGTGGAATTTTTTTTTTTTGTTTTGATTATAAAAATACAAGTGAGTCACTTAAGTTTTTTTATTGTTGCACTATTTAAAAGTAATATCATTGTAAAAGTGAAATCACTTATTTTACAAAAGTGGTTCACTTAAAGCAACTTTCTTGTAAATTGATTATCAAAAGGTTCATCTTGGGAAGAGGGGGTTCTTTTTTTGCTGGACATTCTCTAGTTGCCACGTCACTTTTGGGGACATCTTCAATAGTTTCTTTATTCAAGCATAACTTCATCATACAAAGTCAGTTTTCAGTGCCGTTTTTTTAAATCGCCTATTTTTTCGAGCTCTTCACATCCAGACTATTGGTTTCTGCTTTTACAGCCATTAATTTATAAATATGGCCACTCCTTGTGATATTCTACTTAATAGTTCCAACTATTTATCATGGAAATCTCATATGGAGGATGTTCTACGAAGTAGGGGACTTTTCAGAATTACCTCAGGGAAAGAAAAAGAACCCATTGATGATGATAAGAAAATAAAATGGGCAAATAGATGTGATGAAGCTCGTGGATTGATTGGGATGTCAATCTCTACTGATTTGCGATTCCACATATCTGGAATTGATGAACCTAATGCTGCTTGGGACAAGTTGGAATCTCTGTTTGGTAAACACAATGAAATTCGAGGTCACCAACTCGAAAATGAGTTGATTTCTTTAAATCCAAGTGACTTTTCATGCATTCAAGATTATTTATCTAAGTACAAAACTCTTAAACTCTTATGTGCAGAATGTAAGATTGAGAGGGTGTTAAATTTTTAGTATTAAATCACAATACCATAGGATCTTTGCTGAGAGAATAACATCTACAGTATATCAATGCATGACAGTCATAATATGACAAGCATCACAAGCATCACAAGAATCAAAAGCATAGAGACAAGAGACATAGAGTTTCCGTGGGGAAAACCCTAAGGTGAAAAACCCCACAACTTCCTCAGAGATAGAGAGAGCAATGGCTCAACCAAAATACAACCAAATAACACTGAGATAGTCTCCTAGCAGATGATCCTCCTCCTCCTCACTAGTGCGCCACTTTTCAGAGAGAGAGATAGATACTTTTTCGAGTGGGTAAAATAGAGATCTCCTATCTCTATTTATACTCACCTTTTTGCCCAGTGACTTACTGGTGCCGACTTGTCTACTTAGATACACCCACATTATATTATATATTAATCAGGGCCGACCCCATAAGGTGGTCTAATAACCCATCGGCAAGTACACACACTTGCGACACTTGTCAATCCACATGACGACGCTTCCTTATAGAGGAATAACACATCTCTTATAAGGGTACAATAAATATATATATATAATATACAGATGAAATACATTCTGAAGTTACATATACATCAACACTCCCTCTTAACTAGGAAGGTATTTCTCGACACAGATCTGCTAGACAAGTCTTCTTCTCTGGATCATCGTCATCGATGCATCGTCATCATCATCGTCACTGCTGCTACTATCTCAACCAATCTCTGTCTCTACTCGTCATAGGAAGTTCTACAGAGCCAATCCTTTTTCATACTAGATGTAGGCCCACCACCTACAGGTCTTCGTCATCAATGGCCATACTGTGGAATCCTCAGGACTTATTACGTGCATCACAAAACCTCGAAAGAGCATCCCAGGATGTTACGGGTACACAACTTCGACCTGTAGGATCTCCCAGGGCACTATTACATGTGACCCCACCACAAAACCTCGAAAGAGCATCTCAGGATGTTACGGGTACACAACTCCGACCTGAAATCTCCCAGGGCACAAATTACATGTGGTCCACCACAAAACCTAGCAAGAGCATCTCAGGATGTTACGGGTACACAACTCCGACCTGAAATATCCCAGGGCACAAATTACATGTGGTCATGGCAAAACCTCGAAAGAGCATCTCAGGATGTTACGGGTACACAACTCCGACCTGAAATCTCCCAGGGCCCAAATTACATGCCATAGGACAAAACCTCGCAAGAGCATCTCAGGATGTTACGGGTACACCACTCCGACCTGAAATCTCCCAGGGCACAAATTACATGTCCTCCTAGAGCAATGTCTCGAAAGAGCATCCCAGGCTGTTACGGGTACACAACTCCGACCTATAGGATCTCCCAGACATGCTCATCTGCACAACCTGATCCACAGCCACAGAGTATCAACCTGATACTCACCATACATCATTCTGATGTACTCATGATCGTCTTGATCATCATCACTGCAACGTCCTGCTGCATGTCATCTGGAGCAACATCCTGAAGCTCATCATCCATGATCATCCTGATCATCACTGCAACATCCTGCTGCATGTCATCTGGAGCAACATCCTAAAGCTCATCATCCATGATCATCCTGATCATCACTGCAACATCCTGCTGCATGATCCACCTGATCATCAATGCATCCATCTGATGCATACCAAGTATCTACCTGATACATATCATCATACATGATCCTCCTGATCATACAATGTATCCACCTGATACATGATACATATCACTATACATGATCCACCTGATCATACAATGTATCCACCTGATACATATACAGATACATGGTCCAAGCATCCAACATGATGCATATACAAAATACATACACATGATCCAACTGATCATATCCAGCATCCAACATGATGCATACATACATAAATGATCCAACTGATCATATCCAGCATCCAACATGATGCATACATACATAAATGATCCAACTGATCATATCCAGAATCCAACATGAGGCGTACATACATAAATGATCCAACTGATCATATCCAAGCAGAAACCAGAACATCATCCTGATGCCCATTATCCAGCGCTTACATCCACAGCCATGTGAAGGATCCTCCTTCTAACATGCTTGAAATGGCTTCAGCAAATGTGTCCATCACTTCTTCCTTGAAGTGTCCTCGATCTGAAGAACGCCAAGCCTCTCTCTGAAGTACTCGAACTTCACTCTAGCTAGTGGCTTCGTCAGCACATCTGCAATCTGCTCATCCGTCGCAACATACAGAAGCTTCACAGCTCCTCTCTGCACCATATCCTTGATATAGTGATATTTGATCTCTTTGTGTTTCGACCTGTCATGAAACACTGGGTTCTCGGACAGCTTCACACAACTCTGGTTATCACAGAAGATACCAGTAGCCTCCAACGGGAGATCAAATAACTCAGACAGTAGCTTCCGTAGCCATACTGCCTCACAACTAGCTGAACAGGCTGCAACATACTCTACCTCAGCTGTACTCAATGCTACACAGGACTGCTTCCTACTAAACCAAGAGATCACACCTGATCCCATATTGAAACAGCACCCAGATGTGCTCTTCCTATATGCAGCACTGCCAGCCCAATCTGAATCAACATAACCCTGTAGGTTAAACTTTTGATTCGCTTCATACTTGAGCCCATAATCCACTGTACCCTTTAGGTACCTCAGAACATTGTTTACAGCAACTAGGTGAACACTCCTTGGATCCGTCAGGAACTGGCTCAATGTGTTCACAGCAAAGCAAATGTTTGGTCTCGTGTTCGTCATGTACATCAAGGATCCAATCATCTGACGATACATAGAGACATCAATTGGCTCAGATGAAGTGTCACATAGAAGCTTCAGATTCGATGCCATAGGTGTGGCCATGGCCTTGCAATCTATCATCCTGAATCTCTTCAGGATATCTACCGTGTACTTCCCTTGACCAAGGAATATCCCACCTATATTCTGCCACACCTCCATACCTAGGAAATAGTGCATCATTCCCAAATCTTTCATATCAAATTCAGCTGCAAGCTTCCTCTTAGTATCTGCAATCAGTCTGTCATCTCCTGTCACAAATAGGTCATCCACATACAGGAGTAGAATCACTGGATTCCCTTCCTCAACCTTGTAGTAAAGATTGGAATATGCTTTACACTTGGTAAATCCCAAGCTAGATAGGAAACTGTCCATCCTACCATACCAGGTTCTAGGAGCTTGCTTCAAGCCATACAAGGATTTCTTCAATCTGCATACATATGATTCCTTGTCATGTATTTCAAAACTGAGTGGCTGTTCCACATATACTTCCTCTTCTACTACACCATTCAGGAAAGCAGTCTTGACATCCATCTGGTGTATTTTCCATTTCATTGCTGCAGCCAGAGCAAGTACTTTTCTGATGGAAGTATACCTGGCTACAGGTGCAAAGGTTTCTTCATAATCTATTCCTTCTTTTTGAGAGAAACCACGAGCTACGAATCTTGTTTTGTATTTTTCCACACTGCCATCTGCAGCATGCTTGATTTTGTAGATCCACTTGGAAGTCACAACAGACTTCTCTTTAGGTCTTGGGACAAGATCCCAAACATCATTCTTCATTATTGATTGGTATTCCTCAACCATAGAATCCTTCCATTCTTTCTTTTCTGCTTCCTCTTCATAACTGGAAGGCTCTTTGTTCATAATGTCACAGAGTAAAGCAACATAACTGGTGTGTGATCTGGTTCTCTTCTTTGCTCTGTGTTCTTCTTCTGGAATGCCAAATCTTTATGCATCATGAATGAGCTCTCTAGCCCATACAGGTTTCCTTTTGTGAGAGTTATTCTCACGGGGTGGATCTACAGGTTCTTGTGGATCTTCAAACTCACGAACAGTTTCTGGAACTGCTTCAGTCATGGTAGTGTCCTGAAATCTTGTTTCCTTAGGTTCTTCATAGACTTTGGTAGGTGCCTTCCTTGATTTGATGAATGCTGAGTTTTCATCAAATGTTACATCCCTGCTGACATCAATCTTCTTGAACCCTGGAAAGTATATCTGTAAGCCTTCGAGCTTTCATTGTAACCCACAAAGATACCCTTCTTTCCTGAAGGATCTAGTTTAGTCCTCTTTTCCTTTGGGACATGAGTGTATACTGGACAACCAAATATTTTGAGATGACTGACTTCAGGTTTCTTACCAGAAAAGACTTCTTCTGGTGTCTTTTTGTCCATTATCTCATGGGGTGTTCTGTTCTGCGCATATACAGCTGTTCTAGCTGCTTCTGCCCATAGATGCATAGGAAGATCTTGGTCATGCAACATTGCCCTTGCTACTTCCATGATAGTTCTGTTCTTCCTTTCTGCAACTCCATTTTGTTGAGGATTATAAGGAGCAGTCAACTCCCTCTTAATCCCTGAATCACCGCAAAGCTTCTTGAAGTCACTTGAGGTGAATTCTCCACCATTGTCAGATCTGAATGTTTTGATTTTCTTGTTAGTTTGATTCTCCATCAAGGTTTTGAATTCCTTGAATTTATCAAGCACCTCATCTTTTCCCTTCAAGAAGTATACCCAATTATTTCTGGAGAAGTCATCAATAAATGATACATAGTAAACATACCCACTCAGGGAACTGGATGACATAGGGCCACATACATCTGAGTGGATGATTTCCAGAATGTCTTTTGCCTTGCTTTCACTGCTTGGGAAAGCCTTCTTAATGTTCTTACCTTTTGCACATCCTTTGCAAACACCTTCATGTTTGGTCTTGATTTCAGGAAGACCCTCTACTGCCTTGCTTGCAATTGGAAGTGCCCTATAGTGCATATGAGCAAGTCTTCTATGCCAAATTTCACTTGGCTCCATGGATTCATGCATCATGGCATGTTCAAGTTGTCCCTTCAATTTATACAGTCCTCCCTCTTGCTCTCCAATCACTACTGCATCATCTATGGTCTTTCCCTTTGGCCACATTAGGACTTGGCCATCAACAAATGCAACCCTCATACCTTTTGCATCTAAAGCAGAGATGGAGAGTAAGTTCTTCTTGAGCCCAGGTACATAGAGGACTTCCTTCATCTTCAGAGATTTTCCAGAATCTAGGTTGTAGGAGGCTTCACCACTTCCTTTGATTGAGTATTGATAATCATCCCCAAGTTTCACCTTGTGGGGTGATTCATGTTCAGATAGGTTCACAAAAGATTCTTTGAACCCAATCATGTGTTTGGAAGCCCCACTATCAATCAACCAATCATTACAACCATGGGAGATGGTACCTGTGAGAGCAGAGATCAGAACATACTCTTCTTCACTTGATGAGTCATCATCACTACTACTTTCTGCCCTAGCCTTCTTCTTTGGAGGTTCATCATCTTCGGCAGCATGAGCATGAAACCTTCTTTTGCTGCCCTTCTTCTTTCTACTAGAGTTGTTGTTATTATCCCTTTTGTTCTTGGGACAATCTGAAGCAAAGTGACCCTTCTCATTGCATGTGAAGCATCTTAGGTCCTTCTTACTCTTTTGATGGAATCTTTTGTGGTGAGAGTGATCCTTCTTGGTTTTGCTTCTTTTGGTGTGAGCTGCAAGAGCTTGATCTTCTCCTCCCATCTTTTCCTCACGAGCTATAAGTCTAGCTTCTTCTTGAGAGCATTCTTCCCTCAATCTGTTGAAGGAGATCAATTTCTTCCTTGCACAAATTCCTTGAATAAAGGAATCCCATGACCTGGGTAGGCCATTTAGAGTGGTCATCACCACTTCACCATTCTCCACCATTTCATCTACTGCTTCTAATTGTTCCTTGATCTGGGAGACCCTTGAAAAGTAAGATTGAATGGTTTCTCCATTCTGAAACTTCATTGCTTTCAATTGGTTCCGCAGGGTCATCTTCCGATTTATGTTCTTTCCTTCAAATAGCTTGGTCAAAGATTCAAACATCTCTTTGGGTGTCTTAAGAGAAGACACATGAGGTATGAGATGGTCTTTGATAGAATCAGCAATGATTCTCTTTCCCTTGACCAAGTTCTTCTTGTGCAATGCCTTGGCTTCTTCATCCTCTGGGATAGGGATGTCTTCTTTCACATATGAGTCCAACTCATTCTCTTCCAGGATTAATCCAATCCTATACTTCCAGGCTCGGAAGTTATCATCCCCTTCAAGCTTATCCTCAAGCTTGGTGTGGAGAGACATCTTTTAAGAGTACTTCAAATGGAAATAGAAAGGATTTAGGACTTACCACTTGAAGTGTTGAAAACTGGATTTGGTCTCGGATTAGGGTTTGTTAGAGAAACCCTAAAAATTCAAAATGTGAATTTCAAAATTCTGAAAGGATAGAAAGATGCGCCTTGGAGAGCTGATCAGCCTAGTACATTCAGAAATTGAGATCAGCAAAGTCTTGCCCTTCAAAATTGCCTTTTTGTCCTCCCGGGTTCACTAGGGAGAGCCCTGAATTAGGGTTTGAGTTTCCCGGAGATCTACCCAGCCAAAAATCTTGATCCAAAGCTCTAACCTTAGATTTTTGCAAGGAGCTTCCAGCTATGCCTTCAGTTTCCAGAAATTCCTATTTTTGTGGAAACCCTAATTTTTAGGGCCAAATCTGAAAATGCTCAGAACTGAATTCTGATTGGACAGATAGATGCGCCTTGATGAGTAGATCCAATCTACTATACTGAATTTCAAAAATCGGTGGAGAGAAACCCAATAAACAAGGAATACAAGCTTCCGTCACTGCAAAATGTCTTCTTCTCAGTTAAGCTCTGATACCATGTTAAATTTTTAGTATTAAATCACAATACTATAGGATCTTTGCTGAGAGAATAACATCTACAGTATATCAATGCATGACAATCATAATATGACAAGCATCACAAGCATCACAAGAATCAAAAGCATAGAGACAAGAGACACAGAGTTTCTGTGGGGAAAACCCTAAGGTGAAAAACCCCACAACTTCCTCAGAGATAGAGAGAGCAATGGCTCAACCAAAATACAACCAAATAACACTGAGATAGTCTCCTAGCAGATGATCCTCCTCCTCCTCACTAGTGCGCCACTTTTCAGAGAGAGAGAGATAGATACTTTTTCGAGTGAGTAAAATAGAGATCTCCTATCTCTATTTATACTCACCTTTTTGCCCAGTGACTTACTGGGGCCGACTTGTCTACTTAGATACACCCACATTATATTATATATTAATCAGGGTCGACCCCATAAGGTGGCCTAATAACCCATCGGCAAGTACACACACTTGCGACACTTGTCAATCCACATGACGACACTTCCTTATAGAGGAATAACACATCTCTTATAAGGGTACAATAAATATATATATAATATATAGATGAAATACATTCCGAAGTTACATATACATCAACAGAGGGAAGACAAACAATGCATTTATCACATTCTTTCCAAACTTGGACCTGTATATTCTGTTTTTGTATCTACATTTTACTCCATGAAAGAATCCTTGAATGTAGCTAGCTATCAAGAGCCTAGTCTTGAATCCTTTTGTGATTCCTTGATTAGAGAACAAGATAAACTCATTCATCTTGGAATAATCAACAATGCAGATACATCTGGGAAAGCCTTATTGTCCCAACAGAAAGAAAAGTCCAAGCCTCCCAAGAAACAAAATTTTCACAATAATAAGTCAAACAAGGGTCCAAAACCCTCTCAGTCAGCTCCTTCTTTAAAAAATGACAAAGGATCCAAGCCAAAAGGCAAGAAGACTAAGCGTCATTGCAACTATTGCAGAAAAGATAATCATGATGAATCTAAGTGTTTCAAGAAGATGGCAGCCTTGGAAGCAGCAATAAAGAAGCACCACATTAGCCTAGATTCGCCTTCAGAATCTGCCTCTCATGGACATGCACTTTGTGCTTCTGATTATTCTTATAATGCATCTTCTTCTTCTACTTCAAATGAATGGCTCATTGATTCTAGAGCATCTTATCGTATGGCTAAGGATCAAGCCATCTTTTCTACTATGCATGAATGTAACACCAAACAAATATTTGTTGGTGATGATAGATCTCTAAGTGTTGTAGGAGCTGGAACAGTTCCAGTAGATAATGGTCATTTTAGTGATGTACTATGTGTTCCAAGAATTTTCTGCAATTTGTTATCAGTCTATCAGATCACTCATTCTGGTGAAAGGTAAAACTGTGACCTTTACACCTCACCAAGTTGTAATCAAGGATTTTAAATATCCTCAACAGGTCCTAGCTACCGGAATTGTTGATGATATTACCAAGTTGTACAAGTTTAACAACTTTGGGTCATCACCTTTCCCTTCAGTTTTTGTTGCTCATAGTGATAACTTGAGAAAACTTTGGCATGAGCGATTTGGTCACTTAAATTATCGCTCATTGCAACAACTATGTAAAGACAATATGGTGACAGGTCTTCTGATGGTATCTTGTAGGGATGGTGTTTGTTCTAGTTGTGTACTCGAAAAACATCATCGGGACAGTTTTGACAAACGTGCCTCTTGGCATGCCTCGGTTCCCTTGGATCTTATGCATAGTGACTTGTGTGGTCCTCTTCCATCTGCTTCCTTTTCTGGTTTCAAATATTTCTTAACTTTCATTGTGTTGATGTATATGTAACTTCGGAATGTATTTCACATATATGTATATTGTATTCCTATAGAGATGGTATTATTCCTCTATAAGGAAGTGTCGTCATTTATATTGTAAGTGTCGTAACTTATACTTGATGGGTTATTAGACCACCTTATTTGGGGTCGACCCTGTATAAGTCATGTGGGTCAAAGGGTTATTAGACCACCCTATTGGGGGTCGGCCATGTGGGTCAAAGGGTTATTAGACCACCCTATTGGGGGTCGGCCCACTCAGCATTATGTTATGTGGTTAAGTTCGAGCCTACATGAGTTAGGTAAAAAGGCAAGTCAAGTCAAGTATAAATAGAGTGCGAGAGGCACT
The DNA here is from genome assembly GCA_027924585.1 of Larix kaempferi. NCBI lineage: Eukaryota > Viridiplantae > Streptophyta > Pinopsida > Pinales > Pinaceae > Larix > Larix kaempferi. The sequence continues at coordinate 3,527,338 of BSBM01000642.1, read as the reverse complement.
CTATTTGCTCACTCACTTCTCTCACATGCACTCAAGGAGGAGTGGCGCACTTATGGAGGAGGAGGATCTGCTGCTAGGTTATGGCTATCTCTCTTGGTTGGTTGTATCATTGCTCTATCTATCTCTGAGGAAGTTATTGGGGTTTTTCACCTTTATGGTTTTCCCCAAGTAAATCTTTGTGTCTCTTGTGTGCTTGCATTATTGTCTCCATGATTGATATGCTGTACATGTTGTTCTCTCAGTTAATATCCTAGATCAGATTGAAGTAAATTCAGAAAATTTAACATGGTATCAGAGCTAGCCTGAAAGAAGGCATGATATGGCATGTATGACACTTGTTGCACTTACGATGCTAGGGCTTGATATCGCAAAAACCAGTCATCGTAGCACTTTCGCTATAAATCTGTTTTGGAAAATTTTTCGGATCTGAAATTGCTACAGGACGAAGCTAAGATCCCCATGTACCTTTTGTCCAAAGGACAACCTCTAATTCGTTGTACTTTGTGATTTATGATGTGTACAATATAGGGTTTCTGCCTCTTCCAGATCTGAGTCACAATCAGGTGACCTTGGGAAAAAGGTCATAACCTGGGCTAGGAAGCTCCAAATGAAATTTCGTAAAATGTGACAGGTAGTACACAGTCTGTACTATCTTAGGAAACTTTTTCAGAGGCCGAAGTGGAACCAGTGACACGTGGCACTCTGTACAAGTTCGCTCTCCTGTATTATCCCATAAACAGGTCATGTTGCGACACTTGGCATAACTCTCTCTCAGAGAGTCCAATTGAGGTCAGACCTATCAGGATAGAAATATAACAGGCTGAGCTATCTCCGAAAATTTTTTCAGAGGCCGAAGTTTAAATAGTGACACGTGGCAATCCGTACAAGTTCGCTCTCTTGTTTTATCCCAAAACAGGTCACGTTGCGACATTTGACATAGCTCTCTCTCAGAGAAACCAATTGAGGTCAGACCTGTCAGAATGGAAAGGTAACAAGTCAGGCTATCTCAAGAAACTTTTTTCAGACCCTGTGGATCAAAAGGTTCAGAGTTACACCAGAAACAATCAGGTACATATTTCTGTCAAAACATAATGATTTTTTAGTACCTTCATTCATGGCTTCCGGAATTTAGGGCTTTGAAGAAAGTTGGAATTTTTGTAATCGGAGACCACGGCTGGATGCTACTCATCAAAATAGAAATTTAGAGACCAAGATCAGAATTTTTGGTTGGGCAGAAGGCCGGGCTTGATCAAACCCTAGTTCGGGACTTTGATCAGAAAAGTAGAAAATTAGGGCTTCTGTAAAAATGGGAATTTTTGAAATCTGTGACCATGGCTGGAAGCTCCTCAGAAAAATAGAAGCTTAGAGATTTAGATCAAACTTTTTGATGGGGAAAAAGAGTGGGATTCATCAAAACCCATTTCAGGGTCACGTCCAGTGAATCCGCAAGTTTCAAAGGCAAAATTGAGGAGTGAAACTTTGCAGTTTGCAAATTCTGAATATACCAGTTTGATCAGCTCATCAAGGCGCATATTTCTATCCTTTCGGAAGTTTGAAATTCAAAGTTTGAATTTTTGGGGTTTCTCTGACAAACCCATATCTAGCTCCAGGTCCAGTTCTTGCAAATCAAGTGGTGGTTTAATCCTAGAAGAAGATGGATTGGTCACCTGCATAAGTGAAAAAATTCCTGTTTCAGAGGGAGATGAGGCTAAGGCCTTACATAAGAAGATTACAAGCGATCTCGACAGGTATGACTCATCGAGGTATGTTTCGATATTTGGCCATGATTAAGTTTATGGTATGTTTGTCTTCATGTTATTACGGTTAGTACAATTTTGATTTTAGATTTGTCGTATCACCTTAACAAAATTATGAATGCATGATAGAAGATATTCATTGGTTAGGGTGTTGACACTTATGATTGTACTAATACATTATGGTGTTGTATGAGGTTTATGTTGTCTACTAACATGAAAGGTACACCAAGAAAGACAAATCATGTTCTGGTCCAAGAACATATGATCATGATAACATGAGGACAAAGATTCATCCATTGTCATGGATCTTATAGAAGATCCATTTACGAGGTATGTATAACTTGGTTTTGTAATAGTTAACCTATGAGATATACAGGTTACTAGCACAAGTCATTGAAGAAGAACAAGAAGACATCATGTGAGTATGTTAGACATAAATAGCTAGCATGCTAATCCAGGTATGTTTTTCCTATATCAAGATAGAATCCTACCTTGTGTTAGGATCTTATACTGTTGTGTTGTTTGATAATGATTATTCATGAAGTCGTAGGTTTGAATAAGTCATGGCTGTATGCATATTATATTTCTTACCATAATTGATGATATGACTAACCAGAAGAATCATGAAGGTATAGGTTTGAATAATCACAGGTTTTATTCATATTATATCTCTTATCTTGATTGATGATTCAACTAACCTGAAGAATCATAGGTTTGACTAATTATAGGTTTAGACATGTTATGCTTCTTATGATTTGACTAACCATAAGAATCCTACATAAACCTCGAATGATAATGCTTATTATTTCTGTTTGAAATGATCATAACTATACATGCTTGAGATTATTGTGTTTTAATAGTATACTAATGAATGTATGATTTTATATGAGATCACAAGGATAACTCAATCACGATACTAATAAGCATGCATAGGGACCAAGGATGAATATGAGTTGAAGAACAGGTAATCCAGGAAGCAAAGATCAAGAGGGAGTACACTCCAGTGGTTTATGAAAGGATGCAGATATTCAGAGGGAGTTGTCCATCTCTCTACATTCCACAACAGAAAGGTGTAGAAGAAGCTACTGCAGATTAGGACTCCAGCAGCTCCTGCAAGAAAGCGAAGACTCAGAGGAAGTCCACCCAACGAACAAACAAAGATAAGTATTTTAATTATCATTTCTTGCATATGTATTTGTTTAAATAAAATTGTTCAATAATGTATATGCTCATGTTCCTAGACTTAGGATATGTATTGTGCATATTAGAATAGTTGTATTGATGAACAGTATACTACTAATATACATGGGTAAGTGGCCTATGGCACTGTACAACATTCTATTTCTACTTGTCTAGAATGAAACCTCTTTGTTGACATGTTGGGAGTTGTGCACACTCTTAACAATGTTCTGGTAGAGATTGGAAGGCATCTAGAAAGTGACGGGATATGGATAAATGTTGTATTGAAGCATTGGCTAAGATAATTGCATGACTGTATGACATATTTCTTTATGTGTAAGAATTTGTTCTGAAAATTATGAGATGTTTCTAATCATGCAATTTAACCTGTTTTGTAGGAAAGACCGTATATCTTCACCTACAAAAGGACTACAACATTTGTTCCAGCAACAAAGATATCTATTGAAGATATTGAAGTTCCCAGGATCTAGGATGAAGAAATGGAATGCCATGATCCGTCGATCATGAAGAATGATGTTTGGGATGCGATCCCAAAAGCTAAAGGGAAGTCTATTGTGACTTCCAAATAGAACTATCAGATCAAGCATGTTGCAGATGACAACATTGAGAAATACAAAAGTGATGAAATAGAAGATGCACCAGATGGATTTCAAGACAGCATGGTGTAGTCATATATGTGTGCAGAACTTGATATGGTAGGATAGACAACTTTCTATCCAGCTTGGGCTTTACCAAGAATAAAGCGGATTCCAACCTTTTCTACAAGGTTTGGGAAGGAAATCCAACGATACTACTATTTGGATGACCTGTTTGTATCAGGTGAGGATAGACTGATTGCCGACACGCAGCGGAAGCTTGCTGCCAAGTTCGAGTTGAAGAACTTGGGGATGATGCACTATTTGTTTTTTGGCATGGAGGTGTGGCAGAGTGCAAATGGAATCTTCCTTGGACAAGGGAGGTATGTAGTAGAGATCCTGAATAGGTTAAGGATGATGGATTGCAAGGCCATGGCCACACCTATGGCATCGAATCTGAAGCTTCTATGTGATGCTTCATTTGAGCTGGTTGATGTCTCTATGTATCGTCAGATGATTGGGTCATTGATGTACCTGACGAACACGAGACCAGACATTTGCTTTGTTGTGAACACATTGAGCCAGTTCCTGATGGATCCGAGGAGTGTTCACCTGGTTGCTGTAAAGCATGTTCTGAGGTACCTGAAAGGTACAGTGGATCATGGGCTCAAGTATGAGGTGAATCAAAAGTTTAACCTGCAAGGTTATGTTGATTCAGATTGGGCTGGCAGTGCTGCAGACAGGAAGAGCACATCTGGGTGTTGCTTCAGTATGGGATCAGGTGTGATCTCATGGTTTAGCAGGAAGCAGTCCTGCATGGCATTGAGTACAGGTGAGGCAGAGTATGTTGCAGCCTGTTCAGCTAGTTGTGAGGCAGTATGGCTACGGAAGCTACTGTCTGAGTTATTTGATCTCCCGTTGGAGGCTACTGGTATCTTCTGTGATAACCAGAGTTGTGTGAAGCTGTCCGAGAACCCAGTGTTTCATGACAGGTTGAAACACATAGAGATCAAATATCACTATATCAGGGATATGGTGCAGAGAGGAGCTGTGAAGCTTTTGTATGTTGCGACGGACGAGCAGATTGCAGATGTGCTGACGAAGCCACTAGCCAGAGTGAAGTTCGAGTACTTCAGAGAGAGGCTTGGCATTCTTCAGATCGAGGACACTTCGAGGAAGAAGTGATGGACACATTTGCTGAAGCCATTCCAAGCATGTTGGAAGGAGGATCCTTCACATGGCTGTGGATGTAAGCGCTGGATAATGGGCATCAGGATGATGTTCTGGTTTCTGCTTGGATATGATCAGTTGGATCATTTATGTATGTATGCATCATGTTGGATGCTGGATATGATCAGTTGGATCATTTATGTATGTATGCATCATGTTGGATGCTGGATATGATCAGTTGGATCATGTGTATGTATTTTGTATATGCATCATGTTGGATGCTTGGACCATGTATCTGTATATGTATCAGGTGGATACATTGTATGATCAGGTGGATCATGTATGGTGATATGTATCATGTATCAGGTGGATACATTGTATGATCAGGAGGATCATGTATGATGATATGTATAAGTAGATACTTGGTATGCATCAGGTGGAAGCATTGATGATCAGGTGGATCATGCAGCAGGATGTTGCAGTGATGATCAGGATGATCATGGATGATGAGCTTCAGGATGTTGCTCCAGATGACATGCAGCAGGACGTTGCAGTGATGATGATCAGGATGATCATGGATGATGAGCTTCAGGATGTTGCTCCAGATGACATGCAACAGGACGTTGCAGTGATGATGATCAGGATGATCATGAGTACATCAGGATGATGTATGGTGAGTATCAGGTTGATACTCTGTGGCCGTGGATCAGGTTGTGCAGATGAGCATGTCTGGGAGATCCTATAGGTCGGAGTTGTGTACCCGTAACAGCCTGGGATGCTCTTTCGAGACATTGCTCTGGGAGGACATGTAATTTGTGCCCTGGGAGATTTCAGGTCGGAGTTGTGTACCCGTAACATTCTGAGATGCTCTAGCGAGGTTTGGTCCTATGGCATGTAATTTGGGCCCTGGGAGATTTCAGGTCGGAGTTGTGTACCCGTAACATCCTGAGATGCTCTTTCGAGGTTTTTCCATGACCACATGTAATTTGTGCCCTGGGAGATTTCAGGTCGGAGTTGTGTACCCGTAACATCCTGAGATGCTCTTGCTAGGTTTTTTGGTGGACCACATGTAATTTGTGCCCTGGGAGATTTCAGGTCGGAGTTGTGTACCCGTAACATCCTGAGATGCTCTTTCGAGGTTTTGTGGTGGGGTCACATGTAATAGCGCCCTGGGAGATCCTACAGGTCGGATTTGTGTACCCGTAACATCCTGGGATTCTCTTTCGAGGTTTTGTGATGCATGTAATAAGTCTTGAGGATTCCACAGTATGGCCAGTGATGACGAAGACCTGCAGGTGGTGGGCCTACATCCAGTATGAAAAAGGAATGGCTCTGTAGAACTTCCTATGACGAGTAGATTCAGAGATTGATTGAGATAGCAACAGCAGTGACGATGATGATGACTCGATGATGATTATCCAGTGACGATGATCCAGAGAAGATGACTTGTGCTAGAATAACTGTGCTGAGAAATACCTTCCTAGTTAAGAGGGAGTGTTGATGTATATGTAACTTCGGAATGTATTTCACATATATGTATATTGTATTCCTATAGAGATGGTATTATTCCTCTATAAGGAAGTGTCATCATTTATATTGTAAGTGTCGTAACTTATACTTGATGGGTTATTAGACCACCTTATTTGGGGTCGACCCTGTATAAGTCATGTGGGTCAAAGGGTTATTAGACCACCCTATTGGGGGTCGGCCCACTCAGCATTATGTTATGTGGTTAAGTTCAAGCCTACATGAGTTAGGTAAAAAGGCAAGTCAAGTCAAGTATAAATAGAGTGCGAGAGGCACTCTATTTGCTCACTCACTTCTCTCACATGCACTCAAGGAGGAGTGGCGCACTTATGGAGGAGGAGGATCTGCTGCTAGGTTATGGCTATCTCTCTTGGTTGGTTGTATCATTTCTCTATCTATCTCTGAGGAAGTTATTGGGGTTTTTCACCTTTATGGTTTTCCCCAAGTAAATCTTTGTGTCTCTTGTGTGCTTGCATTATTGTCTCCATGATTGATATGCTGTACATGTTGTTCTCTCAGTTAATATCCTAGATCAGATTGAAGTAAATTCAGAAAATTTAACACATTGATGATTACACCAGACGCACTTGGGTTTATTTCCTAAAAGTTAAGTGCAAAGTATTTAACATGTTCTTGGACTACAAGGCCCTTGTTGAAAAACAATCTGGTCATCAAATTATTAAGTTAAGATCTGACAATGGAGGAGAATATGTTAACAAAAATTTCACTACTTTCTGCACTGAACAAGGCATCCAACAACAGCACACTGTTCCATATACACCACAACAAAATGGTGTAGCTGAGCGGAAGAACTGCACTTTAAAAGAAATGGCTAATTGTATGATCCAATCTAAGGGACTAAGTCTTCAATTTTGGGCTGAATCCATTAATTGTGCAAATTACATAGTTAATCGCACCCCCACTAAATCATTACAAGGTATAACACCAGAAGAAGCATGGAGTAAAACTAAACCTGATGTAAGTCACTTCTGTATGTTTGGTAGTGAAGCATGGGCTCACATTTCGGATGAAAAACGGAAAGCATTGCAGCCTAAAAGTGAAAAGTACATATTTGTTGGATATTCTGAAGATGTAAAAGGTCATAGACT
>BSBM01000642.1:3487500-3515000 GCA_027924585.1 Larix kaempferi | reverse complement strand
TCAACAATTAACTTTTGTCTCAGGAACTCCAAAACGAAAACCCTTAAGGTAAGAAATGCTGGTAAAACATAGGGTTTATGTTTGAAACAATATAATCTGATCACTAAACTGTCCTTTGACAAGAACCAATCTCCTACAGCGTATTCTGCACTTAATTGCATACATGCTTGCATTTCTGGTAATACTCTAGGCAATTTTTCACCAAAAATCATTCTGTAAATCTTCGAGAGCATATAATTTATGTAATTAAACATGTTATTTTCTAATAACTTTGTGAAAATGATCTGTAACTCTTCATGACTGGCCACCATGATCATTTTCATCAAAAAAGACTGAAATCTGAAATGCCTCAGAGTAGGGAAATTGACCATTTGGTCATGAATCTTCTCAGTCAAGAATTCTTCAGACTTAAGTCGAGGAATTTGATTTTCATCAATCCCTGACTGAATTGTACTCATTTTATACAAAAGGCTTAACTAAAACTCATTTAGATACATGTCTGTATCAAACCCTAGGATTAAGGCCAACAATGTCAGAACCAGCTAGGTATTTTCATCAAATAAAGTGATATCTATAGGGTACGGGATATCTAAAATGTTGGTTTCTGGTTTAAGACACGTAGACACAAACTTTTCTCTATCATCTTGAAGGGTTTGATGATAATATTCAATAACATACGTTTAAGAAAAAATTTCAGACTCGAGGGTTTGAGAAAACTCTATTTCTAGGGCTTTAATTATGACGACAGGCTCTATTTTGCAAACGACTCTGGTTTTTTGACTATCTAAAACAGTTCTTTCTTCTCTGGAATAATTCTTAGCACACCACGACACAAATTCTGGAAAAGATGTGATTTGGTCCAGGCAGAAGGCTAACAAGGATGACTGGTGGACTCTGTGTATGTTTATACCTTCTTCTAATAACTTAGACAACTTAAGTTTAACTTCAGCGACTGGTAACCTGATTAGGGTATCGTGAATGTCCCCATCTCTATCTTCTAGGGCTTATTTAGATTTAAAAACATCTATATCATGCCATTTAAATCGTTTCTACAAACAAATTTCCATTAAAAATGTGGGTCAGGTCACCAGACCCTACCTATATAGACACGTCTTTATCCTTCTGTCGCAATTGCTGATGTCCACCAGTCTTTAGAGCTTCCAGGAACAACGACACATAGACAGAATGTCATTATTTGAAAACCCTTTTGTTTTATATAATCCCTTTTTCTTAACTTTCTGGCAGCATTCCGAATGTACTTTATATCCAACCGTTGATCACGAGCCTTTTTATTTGAGCCGTTATATCTTGCATCCCTTTATTTCCCATGGTGGTATCTGCGATCCTCATAACAGTTTTCTTCTCCAGTTTTTATTGTGTGCGAATCAACCATTTTCTGATACCTATTAGAGTGGTTTAATTATCGGAACCGCTCTTTCCTCTATTGAGTGCGCACTTCCCATGATGTGGATGAATATTGGCCGTAGATTTTGTGTCAATGTATATCATCCCTTCAATTTATGTCAACATGTGGCGTATTCCCTTGCGCCTTCTACATTTGCCACGTGCTATGGCCCGCCGCATATTATCCTTTGGTGGTTTCGCAGGGCGTTGTAGTGGTTTGTGATACCACTATCACGTTGATGTGGATCAATGAGAATGCGACACGTACCCGGTGGTATTATGTCTGCAACCGCTCACCAACATTTGCAAACAATCTTTGGGCGGTGCGGGAAACCATGACAGCCATTGATTTTTATTATTGGCATCTTCGCCGTTGATACTTCACCAAGACTTAACCTCTTCAATAATTATTTTTGGACTATTGCAAATGTAGGTTTTTTCTTTGTTAATTTTGTATTATGACCCTTTATTTCAACCCATCCGTAGTAAATTCACTTCTTTTGAATATTTTTGACAAATCTTTTAGGGTTTGAGTATTTTGAAATATAGTGTCAACAACTGGCTCCAACTGGGGATGCTATCCTCCCTGTGAGGTAGCAAAGAACATCGTAGACCAAGTGCCTAATCCATTGGGCTGCATTCAAACTTTTCTGCAAATCAAGGTTCATATCATCATTTTTTTTTTGTGAGATAAAGGAACATATTTACATTGTACAAAATTCTCTTTCACCTCTGTCCTTTTAAGAGAGATAATGTTTGAGGTGTCTACCATTTACTGGTCCTCCAGGAAAGAATTCTCCATTGCAATTTTTTAGGGTAAATGCATTTTCCCCTTGATATCCTGCAACAATACATGGACCTTTCCACAAATGTTCAAAATTCCCATGGTGATCTTCATTTCTAGAGTCCCACTCCAAAACTAAATCATTTATCTGAAAATTCTTTTCTTTAACCTTTCTGTCAAAAGTTTTCTTCATTTTCTCCTGATGCTTTTGGGTTTTGTTGTATGCCTTTTCTATAACTTCATGTAATTCTATCATTTGATTTATTGTCCTCTGCATATGATTTGGTTCTTCTTCGACTTCTTGTAACAATTTCATAACGGGCAAACCCAAAGAAACAAGAAAAATTACTTTTGTGCCATACACCAACTGGAAAGGGGAAGTGCCAATTGCTCTTTTTGTACTGATTCTATATGCACACAGAGCATATTTTAATTTAGTGTGCCAAGCCCTCTTGTTATCTTCTAGCAACCTCTTTATGATCCTCACTAAACTTTTATTTGAAGATTTGGCCAACCGATTTCCTTGTGGATAATAAGCAGTGGAATGATTTAAATGTATGTGATATTTGTGACAAAAATTTATCATCTTTTTTTATTTGAACGCTGGAACATTATCTATCACTATCCTTTTAGGGCAACCAAACCTGGATAAGATGTTTTCTTCTAAAAAGTTCATTATCACTGTTTCTATGGCATTTCTTGTCGGAATGGCCTCAATCCATTTCGTGAAGTAATCTGTAGTAGTCAGAATCCACTTATGCTGCCCTAAAGAATTTGGGTTAATTTTGCCAATAAAATATAACCCCCACTGTTGAAAAGGTGCTTCAACTGAAATGGGTTTCAAAAGAAAATGGTAATAATTCTCTTTTCCCATCAAAAATTTGACACTCATGACATTTGGTCACTTCTTTATATACATCTGAATACATGCTGGGACAATAAAAACCAGCTCTAAGAATCTTGTTCACTGTAACCTTCCATGAATGATGTCCTCCACACATGCCTTTATGAAAATCCCCCATAATATGTTGCGCTTCATTCTCTAATAGACAATTCAACAGAATACCTCTTGGATCTTTCCAAAATAAATTCCCATCTAATATGCAGAACTTGGCTACTTTCAACTTTACTGATCTTGCTCAGGTTTTCTCCATATTTGTAGGCGCTTGGAGATTTTGCAGAGCATACACAATGTCCCCGTACCAGGGAGATAAAGAGAAATATTCAATTACTTGTAAATTTGGAACGTCTTCTTTTGAAATTTCGGAAAGAAAATTCATACCTAGAGAATCCCAATTTGTTCCTGTCATCATTTTAGCCAGACCTTGGCCTTTTATCAGCTTTGTAGGTTTAATGTCGAGATCATATTCCAATAATACTGCTATCCACTTTGCTCTTTTTCCTTCAGGATCTGGCTGGGTAAGAATATCTTTCACTACTGTTGATGGAACATGTGCTATTATATGAGAATGCAATATGTATAACCTGAAATCCTTCAATGCTTTCACTAAAGCATAAGCTTGTTTCTCCATAATGTTTTATTTTAATTATGCATCCCTCAGAATCTTACTGAAAAATGCAATTGGTTGTTCCAAACCTTCTTGGTTCTTTTGTTACAATACTCTAGCTACTGTGTGTTCTGATGCATAAGTAAACATAATGAAATCCTTTGAATAATCTGGACTAATTAACACTGGTGCTTCAGTCAATGCCCTTTTAATATTATCAAAATATTGTCTTGCTTCTTCAGTCCATTTAATTTCCTTGTCTTTCCTTAGCATTTCAGATATGTTTCTCAAAATCTTATCAAAACTAGGAATGAACCTTCTTAACCAATTTACCCTTCCAATAAATGACTGAATTTCCTTCTTACTCCTAGGGATCCCAACCTTTTGTATGGCAGATACTCTCTCCAGGTCAATCTTGATGCCTTCTTTTGATATGATGTGTCCCAACAATCTTCTTCCATGCAAAAATGAGATTTATTTGGATTTAAGGAGATCCCAAATCTTCTACATTTCAAAAAAACTCTTTCCAGATGTTTCCAGTGATCAACAACATTCTTTGAATAAACAATGATATCATCCATATATACTAACACAAATTTGTCTCTTTCATCTGCAAATGCAATGTCCATGGCTCTCTAAAAAGTTGCCCCTGCGTTCATCAAACCAAATGGCATTTTGGCATACATAAACGTTCCCCATGGAGTAGTAAAAGCAGTTTTCTCCTAATCTTCTGGGTAAACTTTAATTTGATTGTAACCTGAGAAACCATCTAACATAGAAATTCTTTCGGCTCCCACAACTTTCTGCAAAATTTGATCCATTTTCGGGAGTGGATAATTATCTTTCAAAGAGACTTTGTTCAAATTTCTAAAGTCTACGCACAACCTTATTTTGCCATTATTTTTCCTTACTTGTACCAGGTTAGCCAACCACTTAGAAAATCTCAAGGACACAATTATATTAGCATCAAACAACTTTCTCAGTTCTTTTTCTATCACTGGAAGCAACTTGGGATTTATTCTTCTCAACTTCTGTTTAAAAGGCTTTTCATCAGGTTTGATAGGAATTGTATGCTGTATAACAGAAACATCATATTCTTTCAGGTCTTCATAACTCCAGGCGAAAACATCTGAAAATATTTTCATCACTTCCACACTTGTATTCTCTTCCTTTCTTGGTAATTTCTTTGAAAGCTTTACCAATTTGGGATCTTCTTCGAAACCTAAATTGTAGTCTTTTACATCCTCAGGTTTAGGTTCTACTTTTGGATTTTTCACCACGTTATTTTTATCAAACAATTTTTCTAAAGGAATCAAACCTCTAGGGATAACGTTATTCTTCAACTGAATTATATCCTTACCTCCAATCCTTTGCTTGAATTTTTCTGTTTCTTCAGGGGAATCTTTTTCATCTGGACCAGTTCCAGCATCTTCTGCATCAATAGACTTGTAATTGAATTCATCTGTCATCTCTAAAAAGAATTTAATCGGTTGATCATCTTCAAAAACCTGCCAGTGTTTGATATTGTCTGGGATAGATGGTCTGTGTATGACCTTAATATCATATTTCTTTTTAGAAAAGATAGGGGTTTTGAATGCAGCTCCCACAGTGGCCAAAGAATTTGCTACAGTGTTATTAACTCTAAGAATTGAAACAACATTATGTTCATCGAAAAAAATTCCAATAAATCCCACACTTCATTCCTATATGACCTCATTTTAGGATGTTTGGTATGATAAATAGATTTTACTTGATTTATTACCAATTCAGAATCTCCAAACACTTCAATTCTTTTTGCTTTTAAATCTCTTAATACATTCAACCCCAGAATCAAAGCTTCATATTCTGCAACATTGTTTGTACACTCAAAATTCAATTGATAAGAAAACATTAAGAATTCTCGATCAGGTGTGATTATCCATACTCCCGCACCAGCTCCTTCTCTGCTCCTAGCTCCATCAAAGTGCATTGTCCAAGTTCCTTCTTTTCTAATTTTTTCTCTTAACAGTCTTTCTTTTTCATTTTCTTTAGGTTCAATTAAATACATCTTTTCTTTGGATTCAACATCATTGTATAGAATACATGACCCCAAATCTGTGTCTACTGCATATATAGCATGCTTTTCGGGTTCTTTTAAGTCACTTACCAAATAAGCAACCATTTTTTCAGCATATAATCTTCTATGTACCCCCAACACTAGAATAGTAGCAAAAGACATATCCATCTGCAAAGTTCCTTTTAACTTCGAGGCCCATGATCTAGACAATAACATACCAAATTTTGTTGGAATATCAGCAACCACCACATCCATGAGAATACCTTTGGCTAGTATTTTACTGAGATTGACTATCAAATCTTTGATCAACCCTAAACATTTGACTTTCCTTGAATCAAAAGAAAATAAGTCATCATATGGTCTTGTGATTTCCAATCCCAAAGATTCAACTACAAGTTTCGGCATCAGATTATGAGAAGCTCCTGAGTCTAACATACAATTATGCACAACTTTATCATGAACGTTCAAATCTACATACAAAGGAGAAATTTCTCCAAAACTATTATCTTCCATTCTTGAACCCAGGCAGATATTAGGAGTATCATCATCTAATTCCAAAGTATCTATTTCCACTCGATTTTCTACTTGCATCATCTTAAAAATTTGTTCCTTGTATTCCTTATTCTTTAATATCTCATTGAAAGGTACAGAAATCTTGACTTTTGACATTTCACTCTGTATATTGAAAGGAACCAAATTTTTATCACCTTCTTTCACTGAATCTTTCTTGTTATCTGAAATCACTTTTGGCACATCCTCGTTTTCTTTTCTTCCCGTTTGCTGTTCATTCTGACTAGTGGAGGATTTATCTGTAGATCCTTTTGATTTTCCCATTGACTCTCTTCCTTTGTCTATTATAATGTCCTTGTTTCTCAAATTTATCTTTCTTTGAAGATCGTTTATAGCACTTTGGTAACCAATCTGGTATTGATCAATTTCCATCTCCAAATTACAACATTCTCCTTCTGCCAGGAACATATCATGTTCATGTTTAGTCAGATACACTTCTGAATCAAAAATGCCACAATGGTGAATATCACTCTCAGCCATCTCAGCTTCAACTTCCCCAGCGATATAATTTTCAGGGAAAGGAGGTCTAACTGGATCTTCTTCTGCATTCCTTGGGTTCCTCTGATCTCTTGGCCTTATGGGTGGGACAAAGGGTCTCCTAAAATTAGGATTTCTAATTTGAGGTTCTGTTTGTTCTTTATTCGGAGCTTTGCTATCCACCACTAACATGTCTAACAACTTCTCCATAGTTTTCATCATTGCTTCAAATTTTACATCTGTGGAAGAAGAAGAAGAAGTTGTATTTTGATTATCTTCTTTACTTTTCTTTCTGTCTATATCTCTATTCCTCATCTTTCCAGAAGCCATCATATTAGCTTCAACTTCCACTGCATCTTTCATCATTATTGCCAAAGTGGTAGATCTTCTTTCTCTTAATGTGCATGAAAAATCACCTTCAAAAGCATTTGCATAATGTAACTTGGCTACTCCTACTGGAGGTTTTATGTCTGTAGGGATAGAGTTATAAACTTTCATAAATATGGCAGAGAATTCTTGAACCGACTCAAAACCTCCTTTTTTCAGATTGTTATACTGTGTCAACATCTGTGAAGGATTTTTTTGGTCTTCCCATCTTTCGATAAAAAGAGTTGTGAAAGCATCATAATTAGCAATTGATCCTACAGCTAAAGCTCTAGACCATTTTTTGACATTGCCTCACAAGATTTGGGAAAACAACCTCATTTTTGCATCATCGTGATCCACTTCTTCTAAATCAATGAAATCACTAAAGTTACCAACATGTTGTTGTGCTGTATAATTACCCTCATTATCAAAAGCAACTATTCTCTGTCCATAATTTTGAGGCAAATCATGTAAAGCAGCGGGAAAAACCAATGGGGCAAATCTGGCAGCCATGGGTGGTGGATTATAAGGTCGAACAATCACTACCTGTTGTTTATGAATTTGCACAGGTATTCTTTGGGCCTTGGATATTCTTGACCCAGCCCTTTCATATTTTTGTAAGTTTTCCCAAACAGATTTTAAATAATAGTCCCACAAACTTTTTAGGTCAACCTTTGTTTCTTTCAAATCAGAATCTGATTTAGTTCTAAACAAAACTTTTTCACTTGAACTAATATTTTCTTCCTCAAATAGATTTTCTTGAAAAGAAGGGAATATATTTGAAAACGGAGGAATACCTTCTTTTGTCTTGCCTTTGCCTTTATCTGTCTTGAGGAGATTTTCTGGATTATCCACGCCTGAGAAGAACTGTAAACCGTGATTTCTTCTTGTAGCCACAATGTCTATTTCTGAATACCTTAAAAAAAAATTGAAAATTTTTCACAAGTGAAGTCGCCAAGGAAATATCTACAACCAACTTACTTCAAACTTCCTTGCCCAAGAAATTTTACCTTTCTCTATTGTTTCTCGCAGAGAAAATTTCACTTTCGTTCCCCGACAATGGCGCCAAAATGTTAGCACTTAGATTTTATTCCGGTTGTAAAAGAATAACACCTAAGGTAACTTATTTCAAACCAAACTTTAGGTAGAAAACTTAGCCATTTTTTCCACCAGAGAGGGCTCTCTCACAAGATATATGTAAAGGCTAAAATTATATAGAAATATGCTCAAAATTTCTCAAAAGAATTTACTTGGATGAAAAGGAAACAAGAAACATTGGGCATGGAGTCAACTTTCAAATATTTAACGTGCCAGCAAGAGATTTATACCAAATAGATTTCCACAGAGGCAAGATAGAAACCATATCATAATCAATTTGACTTTTGTAGGTGGTATAGAAAGAAATAATGACAGTCCATCAACAACAGACATCTAACTAGGATGAATCCATTGTCAACTTTGGAGAAATAGTGGATACTTAAATGTGATAAAACGAGGCATAACCAGTATGAATCCCGATTTATTTCAAACGTTCATTTCAGTATAGAAGAATAACATAATGGAAGATATAACAAAGAAAGTACACATGCACATATAAAGATAAGGGAAAAACAGACTGTAAAAATAGTCAACACATGAATCTCTGGTCTCAAAAAATAGGTATTTTCACTCTACGGCCTTTTATTTATAAAAAAATTGACTTCAAAACATATCGTCTCTCAAAGAGTTTCCAACCCTTTCAAAATGACTATCATTGTCTTTTATACAGAATTCGAAAGAAGCTTAACATAACTGCTTCTTTTAAATAGTAATTGAAAATGTCTTAACCCGAAAGATTACTATCTTTAAAACAATAGATAACTATCTTCAAACAATATTACAAATTTTTAAAATAAAAGTATCATTTTTGCCACTTGGCAAAAATTCTAAATATATCCATGAATGGACAGAATATCTTGTCCTTCCATATTTGTCCACATAGTTCCATTGGTCGGCCGTGGGTAAATCATAACCGGTCATTTCCTTCACTAAGACTCACATTTCAAGGTGACCTGCATAAGAAACAAGAGGAAGATTCTCACAAGTTGAGATCAACATATTTAAAATTTCAAAGTCTTCCGCAATTTTTTCCATTAAAATCTTTCCTGTAAGCATATGATCCAAATGCTGAAACTTTTTGTGATCCATTCTTATGTCAAACAATAACCTCTTATATTCATTGGGAGGAATCAATTCATTCTTTTCATCCCAAAAAGCAGGGAATCCTTTGTTTATTAATTTTTCAAATCGCTTCTTAAACTTTATTACTTCCTCTCGTATATCTCCAACTTTGGCTTCAATATTTTCAACATGTGAATATTTTTCCAAAATTCTTCTGGCCCATGTAATGACTGAAATTCTATTCATTATATTCATTGCTGTCAAGTGTACTTCAGTTAAACTGTTTAAGAAAGTTATTGCCCTCTATGCTATTTCTTTTGGATTTTTGTTTAAATTCTCTCTGACTGCTCTACAACTCTCAAAGGCGTCTTTGGCTACTTTTTCTTTGACTCTTATATAATCAAGATAAGGTCTTAAAATTTCAACTTCCTTTATAATTTGGTCTCATACCATATGTTTGCAACCTTGCATTGCAGCCTATCCTGTCACATGAGCTTCCAAACCTTTATTATTATCAGTTAATTCCTGATTCCTTATTTGAAAAGTTTTAATTTCCTTATCTTTAGTCTCATTTTCTTCTTTAAGCTTCTGTATTCCCATCTTCAATTCTTTAATTTCGACATCTTTCAAACTCACCTGGGACATGGATTGTAAGAGACCATCTAATCTAGTTTTATCTTCATCTGTATCTGCATGCACCTGTTGCTGACCTAATTTTGCTAACTTTTTCTTTATTTCCTCCAATTGCTCTTTCAAACCAATTTTTTCTTTTTCCCAATGAACTTTTTCTTCGGTGAGCTTCAACATTTTTGCATTAATATCCTTTACTTCATTTGATAGATCTTCTTTTTCTTTTTCCAGTACTGTTAGTTCAGCTCCTTGGATAAGCAAAGTGTCTGGATTTTTAGCTTTCGCCTTAACATTAGAATCGTATCATCCTTTTCTTTGAGTAATTTTGATGTTGCATCTCCCTCTTTGTTTATCAAATCTATTTACAATCTTTTTATTTGCTGTTGTCGAGACTTATTTTCTGCTTTCTCTTGTCTCAACTGGTTATTCAATTTATCTAGTAAATTTTTCAATTTGTCTGCCATTAATATTGCTCCCAAATTATCTGAATATATAACCTCTCCTATTTGTCTGTGCAATAAAATTTTATCTGGGGCATTGATTTTTGTCAGATCCACCTTCATCTCTAAGATCTTATATTTAGTAACAACTGACAATTTTAAAGAATTTTCTTTGACATTTCTGATAGTAAACAAATTGACTTCAGTGTTGGATATATTTCTAACCCTTGGAAATAACTGACTGGTTTGCCGAGAGGATTCCAGTTTATTTTGACTGTGTTCATTAAATACATCCATCAGACTGTGTGGTCTATTTACATCATCTTCCACCAGGGATTCTTTAATACTGTACTCCTTTACCATGACATCTGGTATTTTGACTTCGGTTCTTCCTTCTTCTTCTGAAACTGCCATTAACTCTTGTTGCTCATCCATTTTCAATTTTTTCCCTTTTTCTGCTCCTTCGCTTTCAATGTTCACTACATCTTGTATGGGTCTTTTAAGCCCTATCATTGCAGTATTCATCATGCTTTCTACCTCTGCTGTTGCATCTATCAATATCATTTCCTTATCATGTGAATCTGGAATGATTTCTTCCTTATACTCTAGACAATTGGCTTTGTCAGACATTCCCTCAATCATATGATGGTTCAACGCTTTGATGTGATGATCCATTCTCCGTTTTGATATTATGTTTAACGGATCATACTCAATAGCCATGTCTGTCTCAAAACCCATATCTTTAAATAATTTCTCTATATAAATAGAAGCATTTTTATTCTTCACTTTGAATGGGCCAAGTGTGAACGGATACTTGATATCTGCTGCTTGTTTGAAAAGCAATAAATTATTATCCTCAACAATTAACTTATGTCTCAGGAACTCCAAAACGAAAACCCTTAAGGTAAGAAATGCCGGTAAAACATAGGTTTTATGTTTGAAACCATTTAATCTGATCACTGTACTGTCCTTTGACAATAACCAATCTCCTATAGTGTATTCTGCACTTAATTGCATACATGCTTGCATTTTTGGTAATACTCTAGGCTAATTTTCACCAAAAA
Organism: Larix kaempferi; assembly: GCA_027924585.1. NCBI lineage: Eukaryota > Viridiplantae > Streptophyta > Pinopsida > Pinales > Pinaceae > Larix > Larix kaempferi. The sequence continues at coordinate 3,503,541 of BSBM01000642.1, read as the reverse complement.
TCATCCTGTAAATCTCAGAGAGCATATAATTTATGTAATTAAACATGTTATTTTCTAATAACTTTCTGAAAATGATCTCGGGGAATTGTAACTCTTCATGACTTGCCACCATGATCATTTTCATCAAAAAAGACTGAAATATGAAATGCCTCAGAGTAGGGAAATTGACCATCTGGTCATGAATCTTCTCGGTCAAGAATTCTTCAAACTTAAGTTGAGGAATTTGATTTTCATCAATACCTGACTGAATTGTACTCATTTTATACAAAAGGATTAACTGAAACTCAGTTAGATACATGTCTGTATCAAACCCTAGGATTAAAGCCAACAATGTCAAAACCAGCTGGGTATTTTCATCAAATAAAGTGATATCTATAGGGTACGAGATATCTGAAATGTTGGTTTCTGGTTTAAGACACGTAGATAAAAAAATTTCTCTATCATCTTGGAGGGTTTGATGATAATATTCAATAACAGACGTTTAAGAAAACATTTCAGACTCGGGGGTTTGAGAAAATTCTATTTCTAGGGCTTTAATTATGACTGTAGGCTCTATTTTGCAAACAAATCTGGTTTTTTGACTATCTAAAATAGTTCTTTCTTCTCTGGAATAATTCTCAGCACACCACGACACAAATTCTGGAAAATATGGGATTTGGTCTGGGCAAAAGGCTAACAAGGATGACTGGTGGACTCTGTGTATGTCTATACCTTCTTCTAATAACTTAGACAACTTAAGTTTAACTTCAGTGACTGGTAACCTGATTAGGGTATCATGAATGTCCCCATCTCTATCTTCTAGGGCTTCTTTAGCTTTAAAAATATCTATATCATGCCATTTAAATCGTTTCTACAAACAAATTTCCATTAAAAATGTGGGCCAAGTCACCAGAACCTACCTGTATAGACACGTCTTTATCCTTCTATCGCAATTGCTGATCTTCGCCAGTCTTTAGAGCTTCTAGAAATAGCGACACATAGACAAAATGTCATTATTTGAAAACCATTTTGTTTTATGTAAGTCCTTTTTCTTAATTTTATGGCAGCTTTCTGAATGTACTTTATATCCAACCGTTGATCACGAGCCTTTTGATTTGAGCCGTTAGATCTTGCATCCCTTTATTCCCCATGGTGGTATCCGCGATCCTCATAATGGTTCTCTTCTCCAGTTTTTACTATGTGTGGATCAACCATTTGCTGACACCTGCTAGAGTGGTTTAATTACTGCAATTGCTCTTTCCTCTATTGAGTGTGCACTTCCCATGATGCGGATGAATCTTGGCCGTAGATTTTGTGTCAATGTATATCGTCCCTCCAATTTATGTCAACATGCGGCGTATTCCCTTGCGCCTTATGCATTTTCCACGTGCTATGGCCCATCGCATATTATCCTTTGGTGGTTCCACACGGCGTTGTAGTGGTTTGTGATACCACTATCACGTTGATGCGGATCAATGAGAATGCGACACGTACCCGATGGTATTATGTTCACAACCACTCACCAACGTTTGCAAACAATCTTTTGGGTGGTGCGGGAAACCATGACAGCCATTGATTTTTATTATTGTCATCTCTGTCATTGAAACTTGACCAAGACGTAACCTCTTCAATAATTACTTTCAGACTATTGCAAATGTAGCTCTTTTCTTTGTTAATTTTGTATTATGACCTTTTATTTCAACCCATCCGAAGTAAATTCACTTCTTTTGAATATTTTTGACAAATCTTTCAGGGTTTGAGTATTTTCAAATATAGTGTCAACAATGATGATGATCAACTTCATCATCATCATCATCATCATCATCATCACCGTCATCATCTTAATCATCATCATCATCCTCATCATCATCATCTTCATCATCATCATCTTCTTCATCATCATCATCATCATTATCATCATCATCATCATCGTCCTCATCATCATCATCATCATCATCATCATCATCATCGTCCTCGTCATCACCCTCTTCTTCATCCTCCTCCTCCTCCTCATCATCATCATTGTCGTCATCATGAAGATGATGATGATAATGAAGGCGATGAAGAGGATGATGATGATTAATATGACGATGACGACAATGATAATGATGATGATGATGAATATGATGATGACGATGAAGATGATGAAGATGATGAAGATAATAATGATGATGAAGATGATGATGAGGAAGAGGGTGATGATGATGATGAAGATGATGATGAGTAAGAGGGTGATGATGATGATGATGATGATGATGGTGATGGTGATGACGATGATGATGACGATCACGATGATGATAATGATGATGATGAAGATGGTGATGTTGATGATGATGAAGACAATGAATATGATTATGAGGATGACGACAATGATGATGATGATGATGAAGACGACGACGATGATGATGATGATGATGATGATTATGATAGTGATGATGATGACAATGATGAAGATGATGATGATGAAGATGAGGTCGATGATGATGATGAGTATGATGATGATGATGATGATGAAGATGATGATGATGATGAAGATGATGATGAGGATGATGATTATGATGTTTTTGATGATGATCATCCTCATCCTCATCATCATCTTAATCATCACCCTCATCTTAATTATCCTCATCATCATCCTCATCTTAATCATCATCATCATCATCATCCTCATCCTCATCCTCATCCTCATCATCGTCATCATCATCATCATCATCATCATCATCATCATCCTCATCATCATCATCCTCATCATCAGCCTCATAATCAGCCTCATCCTCATCATGTTCATCATCATCATCATCACCATCATCATATTCATCGTCATCACCCTCTTCCTCATCATCATCATCATCATAAACATATTCATTATGATCTTCGTCATCATCATCATCATCATCATCATCATCATCTTCATCATCATCTTCATCATCATCATCGCCATCGCCATCGCCATCGCCATCTTCATGATGATGATGACGAGGATGATCAAATTCATCATCATCATCTTCATCATCCTCATCCTCATCCTCATCCTCATCCTCATCATCATCCTCATCTGCATCATCATCATCATCCTCATCATCATCATCATCATCATCGCCATCATCATCTTCATCATCATCATCATCCTCATCATCATCATCTTCATCATCATCATCATCATTATCATCATCATCATCATCATCGCCTTCATCATCATAATCATCATCATCATCATCATCATCGTCCTCATCATCACCCTCTTCTTCATCCTCCTCCTCCTAATAATCATCAACATATTCATTATGATACTTATGATCATCATCATCATCATCATCATCATCATAATCATCATAATCATCATCATCGCCATCACCATCGCCATCATCATCATCATCATCATCGTTTTAGTCATCATGAAGATGATGATGATGATGATGATGAAGGCGATGAAGATGATGATGATGATGATGATGATGATTGTTGGGCCTGGCCCAAGTGGGGCAAGTTTTGAACAAGTATCCTTTTTTTTGGAACCGCAAAGCTGAGTGTAGCTCAACCCAAGTATTTTTGTTATTTTGTGTAAGTTTTGGGAATGCTGCGAAGTTGCGTGCAGCATGGTATCAGGAATCTACGAAGATCAGTGCTGCGAGGACACAACACCGCGAAGTGTCCAGTATACAAGGATCTAGCAGGGCAGAGTGTTGGATGAGGAAGATGGCATGTGTGTTGGCTAGACCAGCAATGGTCTAATTTTTGTAAAGATGCTCTAGGTATGCCAAGCGGTGGGCATGAGTGAATCGGAAAGAAAGCAACTGGTCACACTTTCAGAAGGTGCCACCACCTGTACCAGTCACTCGAAGCCATTAGAGGAAGAACGGCTCAGTGAAAGTGACCTATTGGCACATGTGCGACATGAAGGCCGATAGCAACATGGGCATGTGCGAAGGGCAGGCCATGATGGAGGATTCGCTACTAGGCGCCAGCTAGCTCAATGAGCTGGAAAATGTAACTGTTTTTGGTAAACCTAAGGATTTTTTGCCGCATATTGTAAAGACATGACCTACGGGCATGCTCTATAAATAAGGAACAATTTTGTAAGGGAAGGGTGACACTCTTCAGTTTTGATTAAGAATAGGCTATTGTAGAATCTGAATGCTTAAAAAGCCATTGTAAAGGTTCTGCAGCTGAGTGCGCAACGACCTGTCTGAGAGAGAAGAGAGTTTGCAGCTGAGTGCGCAAAGACCTGTCTGAGAGAGAAGAGAGTTTGCAGCTGAGTGTGCAAACTAGGAATGATTGTACCCTTCCCATAAAGATCAATATAACAACCGTTCTTGTGGATGTAGCCTCCATCCGCGGGGTGAACCATGTTAAATGCTATGTTATGTGATTGGTGTGTGTTTGATGACTGTTCATTTTCTTAGCTTGGAGGTTAATACCACAACGTCTATGATGTGATTGATTTTGTATGTATTCATCACAAAGAATGGGAATAATATGTTAAGGAATACATGTATGGATGAGTGTTAAGTGTTTAACAAGTATAAGTCTAGGAATGTGCAAATCAGTTAACTAATCACACAAAAGAACACCGAACTTAAGCGCAGCGTTGGAGCACGCAGTATTGTATGTTTATTCCAAATTGCATGCATCGTAACGATAAACCCTTAAAGTATTTTGAATGCATGAAGAATGGTAGTTGGTTAAGGTTGGACATCCTCGAAGCCCCGCGAAGTACCGTAGATGGTTTGGTCCAAGTCTATGCTATGAGGTAAGCTGTCAATAGCTACCTATGCCCGACAGAAGATAGTCCTTACCGCGCAGTTCTCGGGCGTGCAGATTGTACAAGTCCCGAAGTTCAACGAATCACCTGACGCAGGGCAGAGGCTCTGCGTAGTGCCTATCCGCAGCAGCCTATAAGAGATTGTGTTGCTTGTCCCTTGTCCCACTCTCTCATCTACAAGTTGTGGAAACTTGATTCTGCAGCCACCCCCTCAGCTTTGCCTCAAGTGAGACCTCAGGCTGCGCACAGCCTGTTGCCAAAAGGGCCGGTGATTAGGGGTTTTGTTGGTTCCCTGAACCGCTAAGTACCTGGGTCTACATTGGAAACCTATAACTTAGTATAGAAAACCAACAAATGGTTCCATTTCTCGGCTAAGACCAGTGATGTGATAGCACAGTAAAAAGTAATGTGTGACGAAGAAGACCAGTTCCTATTGGGTTCAAACAATTAGCATCCTGCCAAGAAAGAGATCTAGGATTGGTGCGACAAGATTGAAAGAGACTTTGCAAGAAAAGAGAACAAACACCCACGCCTATCTGGCATAGAGTGGTTAAATAGATACTTATGGAGAGATATTCACGAGATCTTCTGGGCTACATTTCTGAATGAGTTATACGCGTGTATATCACGACTTGCAGAAAAGAAAAACTGTTTCCAAGGTGGAGTTCCTACATAGTGGACTCCAAAGCTCACAACGCAACTCAAAGCAATAGACATCCCATTGATGCGAGCAGTCGACTTCTGGGTTGATAGTATACTTGAGGGATTTGTGACTGAATTTGTTGTAGACACACTGAAGTCCTACAGTCAAGCTGAAGCATACTTCTTCGAAGGATTCAAAGGTAAGTTCCTGAACAATCTCAGTATGTACATTGAAATGCTTTTTGCTGAGTAAGGCATCTTAAGAATGAGTAATATTTTTTATTCTGTCATGGTCAACAGCATTTTTAGTGAGTCTGATAAAGAAACTCATAATCTGAGAAGTGGAAAGAGATATAAGTTTAATAAAGAAAAGAATCTCGGAGACCCTAGACTCCGCGTTGATACTGAAATTCCATGTGACCTTAGTAATAAAACCGCACCATTATCAGCTACCATCCACCCTATCACACTTCAAAACCCACCTGTTGTGAGTGTAGCACAGCCTTCCCCACAAAACGTTGCCATTGCTAGTAGCACAGGAGCAGGCGCTCAACCCAGTCCGATTCAACCTAGTCGAGCTCAAAATACCTAGTTTCCAAATATTCCCTTTACTTTTACCGCACAGAACCCTCTACAGACATAGAGCACTCTTCAGAGTGGTGCACAACCAGCACAAAGAATGACAGATACTAATATAAAGCTGCCGATATTAAAAGGAACGGGTCTGGAAGACCCTGATCGGCACTGGTTTCTATGTGAAGCCATATGGAGTCTGAAGCAAATCCAAGATGATGTTGTGAAGAGAGCGCAGGTTATCACTACCTTCCACGATAGAGCATTGCATTGGTTTATGAAAAATGCTCAGGCACAGCCAAGAACCTTACCAAAAATCAAGGATTCACTCATAGCAGAATTTAAGAAACCAAAATCCGAGTCACAGTGCATATTTGAGTTAAAAGAAATTAAGCAGAAACCTACTGAAATGGTCTGGGAATTTGATCAAAAGTTTAAAACCCTGTTAGACCAAGTGAGTTTTGTTATAGCACCGCAACAACATAAGGAATGGTTCATTGTTGCGCTATTGCCCCACATCAGACAACCATTGATGCAGCAGAAGGCTGCATCGCAGGCAGAGGCCTTAGAGATCGCAATGAAACTGGAAGCTTCACCAATCAGAGAAAGTAGTTCTGGGATGTCACAGATCTAGAACCAGCTAACCACCTTGACATTAGAGCTGCAGGGTACCAAGATCTAAAAAGAACAAAGATATGAACACAGACGCGAGGTTTGGTGCACAGGATGCAAAGGGGAAAGCCATACTAGAGAACATTTCCCTCTATTTCAAGATTATCTTGACAGTGGCGCACCAAACCCAATTAACATGAATCATAATCAGGCACCATGGTGTGAAATTTGCATAACCAGAGGACACAGGCCTGAAGACTATTACCTGATACAGAAATATGTAAGAACACCTAAGATCCTATTTTGCAATTTTTGTAAATCAGTTGGACATGATGAATCCAACTGTCGCACGTATCAACTCGTGAATGAAAGGAAGCGCGACATGGAAGCAATGTGGGGTGCTGGAATGTACAGCATCCAAGAGGACAACCAACCAAAGCAATAAAACACCCACTATGATCATGAAGGATATAGAGGCCATGGTGGTGGATACCGCGGGAGAGGAAGAAATGCTGGCCCAACACAAGGAAGAGGCCGCGGCTAGGTAATCTATTATAATTGTGGCCAACCAGGTCACATTTCTAGAGATTGTACAAATCCATGCACTACGTCCAATTACTGTAAATCATTTGAGCATGTTATTGAAGACTGTCCCGTGCTCGAGGTAGAAATGCAGAAGAGACGAAGGATAGAACCACCAACCCCAAATATTCAGTTGATTGCAACAGAGAGCAGAACTGTGGATCCAAGTGTAAACGTTGTCACATGTAGTGGTGCTGACACAGGAAGAGACGGAGGCACAGAAGCTTCGACTTCTGGAATGCGCGATCCGAGACAGAATTCGGGAGAGCCGGTATGGATTTGAAAAGCTCCTGGGAAAGCACTAGGTCTATACTTATAGAAAAATAAAAGAGCATTCAAGGAAGCATGGGATATGTTCAGAGCACCCCCACCTGGATCCCCAAGAACACAGTTGCACAGTGAAGTACCACAGCGAGAGAATATGCCAATGGCACATGATCAGACAAGCGCCGCAACAAATGCAGGGACATCTGTTGCACAGTTCTTATGGAGCTGCATGAAATTATTAAAGAGCATAGATGCTTACATAGAGTTTGAAAAGCTATTGAGGCAGTGTGATCCAAACATTGAGAAGGGGGATGCCAATGGCATAGTCCATAATATTAGGAGTCCAAAAAGAATAGGAAGGGAAATGAGACTCACTGCACAGATTGGGGACTATGAAATGGATGAGATCATCCTTGACCTAGGATCCGAAGTCAATGTCTTGACAAAGTAGACATGGTATCAAATGGGTAAAACTAAGTTACAGTGGTCACCTCTACAATTAAGAATGACTAACCAAGGGATAGTTATACCATTGGGGAGATTACCCAACACTATTGTCGACATTGATGGAGTACGCAGCTATGCCGATTTTGAAGTAATTGAAATCATGGACGACATCCATCCTTATCCAGCACTGCTGGGTATTGATTGGGCAATGACTAACTCTGCCATTATTGATTCGAAAAATATGAAAATGATATTTGAAGGTAATGATATTAGGGTCATCGCACCATTGGACCCTTCGTAGGGTGAGCGATATGTTGAACCGATTCATGAGGAATGCAGAGCCCAAGAGTTGGATTGTATTTACAAGATGACAACCAATACTACTAATTATATTAACCCAACTGCGGATGGCACACTCAGTTGGTGCTATGACAGTTCTTGTGTTTCAGATTCTGACGCGGGACTAGAAAACTGGCAAAGCATGCTACATGAAGTATCTATGAGAAAATGTGCACGGGTCATGAAGTCACTCCACTGGATTGGAAAAGAGGTAACTCCAATCCCTACCTTTGATGGTTTATCTAATGTTTATTGTTTCAGCAAGGAATATACTGCAACATTTCTGGATGAATACTGCGTCTCAGCATTAGACATGACATTGCGGGACATACCTGCCAGATGGTGGGCTGCGCATAAGAAGACACTAACCACATGGGATCAGTGTAAAATCAAGATGCACATCAGGTTTGCTGAGAAGGTTACATTAGCTTTTGAGAAATACAATGGCCAGACGGATCCGTGGGGTCACATTGAAGCATGCGCACAATCTTGGGTAGAACGTCCACTGACAGAATGGGTACATATGTTCGTGCACACGATAGGATAACCAATTCCAAAGAAGTGGTACCTAGATTTGGAATTGCGCAGAGGCATCGTAGATTGGTCTGCACTAACCACGAGTTTCCGGATGGATTTCATCTTTGAGGATGAACATCCCAGTTTCAATGATGTGCTGCAGATCATAAAGAGGAAAATATTCAGTTCAGATTGTCTGCAAGGGAACATGACACTGGAAGAATTTTTTGGAGCAGAAAGTATACCTGCACACCTACAGCCTGAATGGGAGGAGTAGTTAGAGGAGGCTCTTGATTATTATCACATCATGGAGGAAGCTGAGATTCGAGCAGAGAGCAATGAGGAGGACCCACATAATATACAGATACCTGAGTCAGAGGGATCACGCAAAGTAGAAGGACCCCCACAGGAAATTCCAAATATGAGTGGACCTATGAAAACAAAGAAAGTGAACATTGGCACCAACAAAGAGCAAAGGTTCACAGCTATTGGAGATTATTGGTATGAAGATACAGTTGAAAAGCTCATGAGTATATTATAGGAATATCAAGTATTATTCCCAACCAAGTTCACAGAAATGAAAGGTATCTTGGGAGACTTAGGAGTGATGAAAATTCCTCTTAATCCTGGCATGAAGCCTATGAAACAGAGACCATATAGAATAAACCCATTCTACAAAGAACGAGTTAGGGTAGAACTCGACAAGATGCTCGACGCAGGAATCATTGAGCCAGTCGAAGGGTCCAAGTGGATAAGACAGATGGTTATCCAAGATAAGAAAACAAAGGGTGAGATCAGAATCTATGTAGATCTCAAGAAGCTGAATGATGCTTCGATGCATGACCCATTTCCTAACCCTTTTACGGATGAAGTGCTAGACCATGTCGGAGGGAATGAGGCGTATTCTTTCACTGATGGATTCTCTGGATACCATCAGATCAGGTTTGATCCAGCAGACAAACACAAGACCACATTTTCCACGGAATGGGAATCGTTCCAGTACACAGTGATGCCCTTTGGCCTAAAGAATGCACCTTCTATATTTTCCAGAGTGGTCGTCGCAACACTCAAGGACTTCATACATATGTTTTTAGAGGTTTACTTTGATCATTGGACTATATTCAGTTTACTAAAGAACCATACCACAAACCTCAGAATGATGCTAGAAAAGTGCCAACAACATCAAATCTCATTGAATTTGAAGAAATGTGTGTTATGTGTTCCATATGGAGTTCTGTTGGGACACATTGTATGCAAACAGGGATTGATGGTTGATCCCACCAAGATCCCAGTCATCGTGAATTTACCAACACCTAATTCAGTAAAGCAGTTGCGCACTACATTGGGACATACTGGATATTATAGGAAATTCATAAAAGGGTATGCCCAGATAACCACAGCTATGGAGAAGCTACTGAAGAAAGATGTATCATTCATCTGGAATGAGGACTGTGAGAAAGGCTTCGACACATTGAAAGAGAAGATGGTCACAGTGCCTATCCTAGTTTTTCCAGACTGGGAGAAGCTGTTCCATGTTCATGTCGATGCATCATGTATCAAATTGGGTGTTGTCCTCGCGCAACCGAGAGAAGGAGGTATTGATCATCCTATTGCCTTTTCCAGCAGAAAACTATCATCCGCTAAGAAGAACTATACCACAACTGAAAGAGAGGGACTCACAATGGTATATGCGTTGCAGAAGTTCAGGCATTACTTGCTGTGTGTGAATTTCTCTATGTTTACCAACCATTCTGCTTTGAAATACCTTGTCAATAAGCTAGTGTTAGGGGTGCGCATATGCAGATGGTTACTACTTTTTCAGGAGTATGAATTTGAAGTTGTGGTTAAGCCGGGAAGGTTAAATTTGGCACCTGACCATCTGTCAAGAATCGAGTCAGGCGAAGAACCTATCAATCTGGAGGACAACCTGCCTAATGTGAAGTTGTTTTCTATACAAGTTGTAGATGCATATTATCAGGACATTATTGACTTCTTAACTATAGAATTTGCACCTACAGAGTTCAATACGCATCAAAAGAAGCAGCTGGTAGTGCACACCGCAGACTTCACCATTATTGCCAGCCAGCTATACAAGTTGGGACCAGATGAAGTACTGTGCAGATGTGTACTAGAGCATGAAAAACCATTCATATTGGTGGATGCACACTCAGGAATCACAGGAGGCCACTACGCAGGAAGAGCTGCCACGTAGAAGATACTGCGTGAAGGGCTATGGTTGTCTAGAATTCACAAAGACTCAAAGGAACACTGCCAGAGTTGCGATGTCTGTCAGAGGACAGGGAAGCCATCGCGCAGGGATGAAATGCTCTTAAATCCACAGCTGACATTGCAAGCCTTTCAAAAGTGGGCTATTGACTTTGTGGGTCCTATTAACCCACCAGGTAAAAGAACTGGTGCGAGGTATATCATTACTGCCACCGATTACCTCACCAGATGGGAAGAAGCAAAGCTGGTAAAAGACTGTAGTGTAGCTACAACCACTGAGTTTATATATGAAAATATCCTCACAAGATTTGGATGCCCAAAGATATTGATGAGTGACCAAGGAACTCACTTTCTGAATAAGACCATTGTAGCCTTGACCGAAGAGTTCCATGTTCATCATCAGTGCAACACGCCTTATCATCCGCAGGCGAATGGAACCGTTCAAGCATTTAATAAAGTGTTGGAGAATGCATTAATCAAGATATGCAATGTCAATCGGGATGATTGGGACCTACGTATTCCATCTGTGCTATGGGCATACAGAACCACCTGCAAGAAGCTAACTGGCCATACACCTTTTAGGTTGGCTTATGGGCAAGAAGCAATCATGCCAATGGAATACATTATTCCCAGTTTGAGAATCACAGTATTTATAGGCATGGAAGACCACAACGCGCTGGAAGAGAGACTCTTACACTTGGTTGGTCTGGAAGAGGATCGCTTCATTGTGAGCTTTCACCAACAAGTACGAAAGGAAAGGAAAAATCATGGCATGATTGTCACATCAAGAACAAGTTGTTCCAGGTAGGTGATCTAGTCCCCCTATACGATAGTAGCCTCATAAAATTTCTGGGAAAGTTTAAGATGCATTGGCTTGGTCCATATATTGTATTGCACATTACTAATGCTAGCACAGTTCAGTTAGCCACATTACCCAGGGATACCTTGCCTACTTTGATCAATGGAAGCAGACTAAAACCCTATCGGGATATTCAAGCTTCGCAGAACCCATGATGGTCGTCGATCGAAGAATTCTAAGTGCCCAGTACAGTTGAAATTGGGCACTGGAAAGTTGAGTGAATCTGTACGCAATGTATATTATGAAGTATGTATATACCACGCAACACATTTGCAAGGTACTGCTGTGAAAAAAAAAAGTCACTGCGCACGGCCGAGAATGACCTACTGCGTAGTTGGACGCAACATTCAGAAAAATAGTCGTTACAATGTCGGTGCAGAAAATAGCCGTTATATAGCCATTGCCAATAACTGCTTCGACAATTAAAGAAAAAATAGCCATTTTGAACCAAATTTTGAAGGACAAGACCAAAGCATTCACCAGATTTGTCCAACACCATTAATACTCACCTAGCCGTTGAGGGGTACCGAGGGGATCCGCTGCACCTATAAATAACGCTGCACATTGCCTTGCAGGCATTACCAAACACTTAGAATTTTCAACACATACTCCTCTCTGTGCCATCTACAGTATCATCTAGAAACTGTGTGAGTTTTTACCAGTGTATGACTGAAAGATTCTATAATCAAGAAGAATTCACAATTCAAGAGACAGTGTGGATTTTTTAGCACGGAGGGATTGAAGGGTTAATGAGAACTCCAGCTAAGAACGTTACTCTTGAACCAAGACAGGTGTCAAGAAGGTCAGCAAGGCACGGTCCCATTATGGAAGACAAAGGCAAGAATTCGGTGGCACCACGAACGAAAATTCCTAAGATGGGTTCTGCTAGGAAAAGGCCACTAGTAGCAGACAAACAAATACCACTGACTATGACCCCGAACTACATCTCACCATGTGCATTGGACGCACCGGTCTTTAAGCTGCTGAAAAACGTAAAGTATGAGATCCTGCTGTCACCAATATTGAAGCATGTCCAACTAGCCGACAATCTCCTGGGAAAAATCCAAGAATCTAAATGGGAGGATTATGAACTTGTGGCAATACAGAAAGAGGAACCCCATGACCCAATTTTCTCACAATTCTAGCCTGATAGGTACATGTGCTAGAAGAAAGATGCAAAGGGAGAGCTAAACTTGGTAGCCGAAAGCTGGCTAGCAGGAGTAGCCCAGTCGAGATTGCTTAACCTACTTAGGCTCCCACACTTTGATAGGAGCCCGGAGCTCAATGTGGTAGTAAGAACACTGATGGCACGCATGCATCAGGGTTACTTATGGCTGGAGCATAATGTGGACCTTAACATTGACCTAATCCACCGCATTATAGGTCTCAGCAAGAGAGGTAAAGATCCCAAAAAATTCTTTCAAGGGAAGAGCAAAGATAAAGAGGCAGCGACCCTGATGAAGGAAACCCAAGCTATCATCAAAGGAAAGAGGGGTTTTCAAATAGAAGAAATTGACAATAGGGAGACGAGGTTCATCACACAGCTATTAGCAGGAAAGATCCTGAGGAAATGCCAACCCTTAGAAGTAAGCGTGAGCGCAGTACTGCTTGGCGCCGTGGCAGCAGAAGGAGAACAGTTCAACTGGTCGCAGTACCTCTTGAATGAATTCATGGAAGAACTCAATGAGACACAAGTTAGTGGAGGCAATTTCCATTTTACATGTCTTATATTCTTGGTCACTTTTTTGGGATGGAAGGAACCAAAGGATTACGTTGGAGTAATCATTAACTCTGAAGATTGCAGGGGATCGCGTTACTCGAACCTTTGGGCAAATCTGAATTCGTAGAGGCAACACACGATCGCATAAGTGTTTTTCCAGTACTACAGTTAGTTGCGCGATGCGATTGTGGTGACTCCCAAGTTTACAAAGCAGGTAAATAGTAAATACATCCACATCATCGATTTTTATGCTGACATGTGCAGTATTCATATTTCACCAAAAACATAGCAGAAAAAGGCGGAATGGTATGCAGGAAATTACCATTTGTATGAGGATGGCATCGACAACATAATGAAAGAGTGGCCTATCGAGTTCCATGTTGAGGTTGTTGATGTCCCCAGTGACTTCGATGAGTATGAACCTATGCCGCGACCATTCCCAATAGATGAGGAAACAACAACAAAAAGAAAAGAGTCGGAGAGCCCCGGCCAGAAAAAGGGAGCACGCAAGAAGTAGAAATCTCATAAAGACAAGTTAGACACGGTCCTCAAGGAAGATTATTTTTACATGATCTTAGTCGGGTTCACGGAACAGATGGACGATCTCATGATTGACAAGGAGAGAAAAGACAAAGAGATACAAGATACTTTAGCCAAGAATCTGGTCGCATTGGAGGGAATTACACTAAAAATTGAGGAAGTACAGAAGCAGTTACCCCCACCGCGCGACTCATAGTCCGAAGGGAAGTATGGAGGGACTTCATAGTGGTAGCAGCAGCTGACCATGGCCATTCCTACGAGGTCACGCATCATTCATCTAGATACGAATATGGTTAATATGCCTATACCAGAACAATGATGTTAGATACGAAGGATGTCGAGCGGGTAGAGCTTGACCTAGGAAAAATACCACTGATGTCAAATATGGTTAATCATTCATCTAGATACGAATATGGTTAATCTGCCTATACCAGAACAATTGATGTTAGATATGAAGGATGTCGAGCGGGTAGAGCTTGACCTAGCAAAAATTACACATGCAGTGTGTAGAGGATATGCACGAAAGAATCGTTGATGTGCTTAGGGGAAAAGATGAGTTGCTGACAGCCAACTGACAACTAGAGGAATATAACTCGTGGAGAGTTGTGCAGCTGCAAGTTGCAGAGGATCGTCGGCTAAGGCTGGAGGCCACAATCACCGTGGTCGTAGATGGCATCGATGAATTTGAAATACAAGCGGGACCTGTAGACACCATTGACCAGATTGGCGAACTCATTACAAACCTCAAGATACAAATGCAGGACATGGAGATTCTCCATGAGGCTAAGATTGCTGCCTTGAAGGAGCAAGTCAATCCTTAGACCCCGCTGAATGAGCAGCAGTTACAAACAAAGGAAGTGAAAACTGCAGCAAAGACCATTGCTGCAGAAGTGGCCAAGTGTCAAAAATTGTTGGAAGCAGCATCAGCAGCATTCATGATCTTGGAAGAGGACCCGACATTACAGGAGGTAAAGGATGCTGTAAAGAAAAAGAAAACTGCACTGGAGCAGCTAGATGCAGAAGTAAAAGTCCTTGTGCCGATGGATAGACTACCAAAGTACCGCGAGATCAACGCACTGAAAAAGGAGGTATAGGCATTGAGGGAAAAAGAAACTAGACTCGGAGATAAGTCACAAGCTCTACTAGAGGATGCCAGCACGATCTCACAAGAGATCGAGGAGAAGATAAAAGAGCTGTGCGCCAATCAAGCGCAAGTGGAAGTTCAGGTCGACAAAGAAATCACGTTGTAAATAATGGACACAGTCTGACAAGTTGAGTAGGAAACAAAGCAAGTAGTCGACAAGTTGTTCGGTATATACAATGAGTTTGCCGCGAAGTTAGCTCCACAGCAAGAGGAATAGCTTGGAAAAGATGCAAGTGGCTCGGGGACGAGCCACATGTAAGTGTTAGGGACCTGTTGGGCCTGGCCCAAGTGGGGCAAGTTTTGAACAAGTGTCCTATTTTTTGGAACCTCAAAGCTGAGCACAGCTCAGCCCAAGTATTTTTGTTATTTTTTGTAAGTTTTGGGGATGCTGCGAAGTTATGCGTAGCATGGTATTAAAAAGCTGCGAAGATCGGTGCTGTGAGGACGTAGTACCACAAAGTGTCCAGCAGGGTAGAGTGTTGGAGGAGGAATATGGCACGTGTGTCGGATAGACCAGCAATGGTCTAATTTTGGTAAAGATGCTCCAGGTATGCCAAGTGGTGGGAAGGAGTGAATGGGGAAGAAAGTGACTGGTCACACATCCAGAAGATGCCACCACCTGTACCAGTCGCTCGAAGATGTTAGGGGATGAATGGCTCAACGAAAGTGACCTGTTGGCATGCATGTGATAGGAAGGTTGATAGCGACATGGGCATGCACAAAGGGCAGGCCATGATGGAGAATTCGCTACCAGGCACCAGCTAGCTCAATGAGCTGGAAACTATAACCGTTTTTGGTAAACCTAAGGGTTTTGGGCCGCGTATTGTAAAGAC